>JASTWK010000916.1:0-65688 GCA_030770225.1 Temnothorax unifasciatus | reverse complement strand
AAGGGGTTACTGATTTCTGTTAAAAAAAAACAACCAAGTTTACTGAAATTTTAAAAAATCCGTTCCCCGTTTTTCTTACTATCACGATAAAACTGTCTACAAAACGCATTTAATAAAACAGGATAGGGGCAACTTATTCTCTCAAAAAGTCCAAAGTATGAGTGCAGAATACTCGCAGAATGTTCGTAAGAAACTTACGAATTATTACGATCTCTTAATCCTTTATTTCTTTTTTACTGTACGAAATTATGCGCAATTTTAAATTCAATTAATCAAAAATTCAGTCTATAAAAAAGACAACTTCATAAGTTGATAGTTTCACATATCATATGTCATTTGGTGGTATATTTTCAATTTTTATTATATTTATACGAGAAGCGAAAATACGAAGAAATGGAAGAACATCAGAATTGTAAGTTAAAGTTTTATATATATATATATATTCTATATATATAAAGGAAGATGTCCTGACTGACTGACTGACTGACTGACTCATCAACGCCCAGCCCAAACCCCTGAACCGAATTTTGACCAAAAGTATATGAAATAGGGGTAGAATTTACCGGGGAGTGTCACTAAGAAGGGATTTTTAGAAATTCGAGCTCTAACGGGGTGAAAAGGAGTAAAACGTGTTTTCACGGATTCCTTAATATCGCCCAGGCCAAAGCCCTGAACCGAATTTTTATCAAAAGTATATGAAATAGGGGTAGAATTTTCCGGGGAATGCTACTATGTGTATAGTTTTTTGTTAATAATTCTCTGGAAACCAATTTTTTTAATTTTTCCAATTTTTTAGTTCAAAGAATTAACCGAATTTTTATCAAAAGTATATGAAGAGAGAAATAGAGAGAGAGGGGGGGAAATAGAGGGAGGGAGAGAGGGAGAGAGAGGGAGAGAGAGGGGAGAGAGAGGGAGAGGGAGGGAGGGAGGGAGGGAGGGAGGGAGGGAGGGAGAGAGGGGGAGGGAGAGAGAGGGGGGAGGGAGAGAGGAGAGAGGGAGAGAGGGAGAGAGGAGAGAGAGGGAGAGAGGAGAGAGGAGAGAGGAGGGAGAGAGGGAGGAGAGAGAGAGAGAGAGAAGGGAGGGGGGGAGGGGAGGGAGAGAGAGAAAGAGAGAGAGAGAGAGAGAGAGAGAGAGAGGGAGAGAGGGAGGGAGGGAGGGATTGATTGGTTTATTTATGCCATAGTCACTGACTTTAGGCAAATAAAGAATTACATCAGTATTATACAAAAAATGAAATAAAGTAAAAATTAAACATAAATGGAAATAAAAATAAAAAATAAAAATGTAAATAAAAATGAGTAAGAATAGAACAGTACAATTGTGGCAGATGTATATAAACCGCATACTTAAATTAAAAAGTAACTTAAGCCAATAGAACAAAAAATAGGTTGACACTTAAGTTAATAAAACAAAAAAGAAATAAGTCGACACTGAAACCAGATCATGCATAACAGGCAGAGAGCAACGAAACTCTAGATCGAACTACGCTCAAGCAAAAGAAGATGGTCGTAAAGTTTACTCTTAAAACCGGCGACAGACGTTGCTGATACTACGTCAGTAGGAAGCGAGTTCCATAAGTAGACGCCTGCAAGATGAAAGGACTTATGATAGGCCTCGGTTCTGTGGATAGGAACATGGAAAGAATGAGGTGTGGCCAGACGTGATGATCGCCTAACTGAAGGGTTAGGATCAGTGAAAATTTCCGTGATGTATGTAGGAGACATATTGTGATACACCTTGTACATTTCAATGCCTAGAAAGTAGAGGCGTCGATGCTTAACCGTCAGCCACCCTAGCCGATGTCGATAGGGCGTGATGTGTTCGTCGCGCCTTAAATTAAAAACGAAACGAACGGCACAGTTTGAAAGCCTCTGAAGCTTGTTGTTAAGTTCATCAGTCACATTATTGTACACAAGGGAGCAGTAGTCCAACAAAGGCCAGATCAAAGTGGTCACGAGTTTTACACGCAGATTAAGTGATAGGGAATTCTTGTGAAATTTCAGCTTATGCAATGTAAAATGTACCCTCTTGGAAATATGTGAGACGTGGTTTGCCCAAGACAAATCAGAACGCATAATAACTCCAAGGTTTCGTGTCTCCGTAACAAATGGGATGGAGGTACCGTTAACTGAAATGAGGGGTAAGTCACTGAGATTTAAATAGCTAACATGACTCCTACTTCCGAGAATCAGGACTTTTGATTTCCTGAGATTGAGAGTCAATCCATTGCACGCAGCAAACTCAGAAATGACACCCACGTCGTGAGCAACGAGTTGCAAGGCGACATTAAGTTGGCTAAGAAGACTTCTACGATAAATCTGCGTGTCGTCAGCAAACACAATGTGCTCGGTGAACCTGAGGAAGGCTCCGATATCATTAATGAAAAGCGAGAAAAGGAGAGGGCCTAAAACGGATCCCTGCGGAACACCAGAAGTAACGGACAACCAGTCAGAGAACACTCCCTCAAGGTCAACGACGGCTTGAGATCGACCAGTGAGATAAGAAAAAATTAACTTGAGGGCAGAATCAGAAAACCCCAATCGCCTGAGTTTGGTCAGCAGTAAAAGATGAGAGAGAGAGAGAGAGAGAGAGAGAGAGAGAGAGAAGGGGGAGGAGGGGGAGGGGATGGAGAGAGACTATTTGCGTGTCTTACTACACATGTCCTCCGGGGCGAAGCCCGGGTAACCAGCTAGTAATTAATAACGTACTTTGATCATAAAAGACTGCGATAATAGAACTGGTAGATTTTTTAAGCAAGCTTAGTCGTTTGTAGGTCTTTACTAGTAAGCAAAAGTGGAAATATTCATAAAACCTATTTATAGCAATAACTTTCTAAAAAACGTTACCGTAGTATGCATTATTTCTTTAGATTTATTAATGAGCAGTTACCTAATAGATTATGTAACTGTATTGTATATAAAGTGATGCATATATGTATGTAAGTTAAGCAATATATGAAAATTAATTTTTATTTTAATAAACTAAATTGTATAATAACTTTTATTGATTTTATAAAAATAACTTTAACTTTAAAATAACTATTAATTTTATAAAATAAAAATTGTATTGAGATAATTATGTTGCATCATGTATGTATTAATTATACATCATGGATTGTATTTCTCGATTCTCGAAATTAATTCAATCATAAAATTATGAAAAAAGTAAGATACATTATGTAAGATACATTATGTTACGCAAAAATTTACATGTTTGCAAATACATTTATTGTATCGTAAGAGCACAAATCTATTTAATGAAACATCGCATTTTACATGTTTACCGATTATTTTTCAATAAAACGTTGATAATTCGCGGAACAACGCGAAAAAGATTGAACATTGAATTGACTAAATAAATTCAAAGCTTTTTGCAAAAAATTGCAAATAATATATTCAATAATATTTGTAAAATCTTTTAGAAATATTGTTTTAAAAAATAAAATATATTCATAATCATTTTAAAAATGCTTTAAAAATGACATAAATATGAGTCATTTAAAGGTATGTATATGCCGTTATGCTTTTGTAAATTAAGAACTTTAGAAAAACAAAAAAAAAAGAAAATACATTTATTATGTATATGTCGTGTGTGCATATAGCCGCGCGGTCACCCATCCGAGTCAGTACCGCACCTAACGTCGCTTGACATCGATGATCGAACGGACTTTTTTTTCAACGAGGATAATTTATTAACTCATATAAATACATTATATTACTATATACATTGTAGTTCCTGCCTATTTTAGCTTAACCTACTTTTTCAATTAAGTACAAGTGGCCATCTCCGGTACTTTTTGCTTTATTCTCATTACATTATATACCTAACCTTTGGAATATACTTTGTAGGAAAAACATGAAAAAACCTACTTGTCATCGAACGGACTAGTGTGATCCTTTGATTCTGACGCTTCCTTATTGCTTATACTCCTATATAACATATCTTTATAGTGTTAAAAAATCGTGTAATAATAATTCTGCTCCATCATAAAGTTATAACTTACATTTTTCGAAATAACTGATTTTTGCAGTTGTTGAAAAGTAAAATATTGAAATCATACTTCAATACAAAGGACTTGAAACGTACAAATCATAATTCAGAATTATATCTCACTGACAATGAGATATAAGTTAGTTGTAACGCTCTTTTCATTTATTATTTTTGAGATTGCATTTGATTTTTTCAAAGATAATTTTTGAACAAGCATGTAAAAATGCAAATATGTACCTATTAATTTTATTCGAAGAAAAGTATACTTGGAAAGAATTAAGAATATCTCCATTTCTCTCTCTATCTCTCTCTCTCTCTCTTATTTAAGAAAGTATTGGAGGAGGAGAAAAAAAGAGCCGGCTGGGAAGATGCAAAATAGCAACAACAGGAAGAAGCGGAATTACTCTGGTATATGAATGCACAAAGCTTATTGGCGCATAGGGATGAAATTCAACATCAGATTATGAAGAGGGTAAATCCTGCGATTCTAGCGTTATCCGAGACTAGATTGACTGTAGAAATTGAGGATAGTGAGGTCAATGTACCGGGGTATAGTATAGTTAGATGTGATGCTGAAAATAAAAATACAGGAAGAGTACTGTTATATGTTAGGGATGATATTAAATTTAGGGTAGTTGAAAAGAAAAAGATAGTGTCAAACTGTTGGTGCGTGGTGGTGGAAATAAGAAAAAATTTGTATAAAGGTATGATAGTAGTGTATCATTCGCCGAGTGCGCCAATTTCGTGAGATTTTTGGAAGATACGGTAAAAAATTTAATAATAAAGTGTGACTGTATAGTGATAAGGGACTTTAATATAGATATAGTAGTAGAATTATTTTATACAAAGAAATTATTAACGGTAATGCAAAACCTAGGGATGAGGCAGTATGTTGATTGTCCAACGAGAGTTACAAAAGATAGTCCAACGATGATAGATTTAATTTTTTCGAATAAGGAAGTAAAGGTACAAGTGAATGAGAAACCTAAAATAAGATGAATTTCTTAGAATAATGAAAAAAAGAACTGAGCAAAGTTAAAGGCTAGATATAAGTATAAGGGCTGAGAGATTTTTTAACAATATAGTAAGTAACGTAAGTGTATTGGATACTGTAGCACCTAAGAAAAAGTTTAAAATTCCGAAAGTATGAGAAGGGAAAAAGTGGGTCGGTTCAGATGAAATAAGAATGACAGCAGTTAGAAGGGATGAGGTAGAGCAATAAGCACAGGTAAGGAACAGGACTGGGAATATTTCAAGAATAAAAGAAATGCAGTAGTAAAACTTATCAGAGCAAAAAAGAAGGAATATTATGAGAATATGATAGATAATAATAAGAATGATTCTACAAAGATGTGGAAAACTTTGAAAGAATTAATTGAGGGTGAGCAAAGGGGTTCAGAGAACATTGATATTGTAGATTTTGAAATATTAAAAAACATAGAAAAATGCAATATAGCTGATAAATTTAATATATATTATGTAAAAAGTATTGGTAACATTGTGAAATCTATTATTAATAAGGGGATAAAAAGCACAGGTAGTAGATCTATTTATGTAATTGAGAATAAAGGAATTATGACAAATTTTGAGCCAATTAGTGCAAGAGATCTGGAACAAATTATTAGGGAACTACCACAAAAAAACGGAACAGAGGAAAAGATAAATAGTAATATACTGAAAATGGTGCTGCATGTGATAAAAGATGAGTCTGTAGGGGTGATAAATGATTCGCTTAGGGCAGGTAAAGGACTCCGCATCATTCTTATGGGAAAATGTCTGTCTGCGGATTTGGCTAATTTTTGGATATGTTGTAGTGTTCGTCATTCTGAACAAATGTCTCAATGGGCACAACTTGATTTTATGAGCCGTTTCCGCGGTATAAGCTCTGGAAGGTCCAAATTTGACATGTAAAGGTATAGGCTTTTCGACTCGATATATGTATATGACCCTCGGTCTAGTGTGTGCGTGCGTGCGTGCGTATGTGTGTGTGTGTGTGTGTGTGTGTGTGTGTGTGTGTGTGTGTGTGTGTGTGTGTGTGTGTGTGTGTGTGTGTGTGTGTGTGTGTGTAGAATTGCGTAGGTTTATATATGCGAACGTGAGTTCCATATTAACGTATAGTAATGCGTCATGTTCTTCTCATTTTGCCGCCTGTGCGCAGACCGAGGATATTCTCTCGCTGGACGGAGTATATATCAGATGTTGCACATAGTCTGTGCCAAATACTAACAAATACTCTTGAGAATATGAACATGTCTACCAAATGTTCATGCGTACTTATAAAAAAAACTACTATATGCACTTTTAAATATTCCTACTTGCGTAACTGCTATACATTATATAGTCCTGTCTCTATACATGTTGAATGGTATACTTTTTAGTATCTGTGCATATCAAATCCAAATACACACTGTCTAGCTGCTTAGCTGCTGTCTGCGCATAGACGGCAAAGTGGGAAGAGCGTGACGCCCTTCTATACTTTCCTATACGTTAATATGGCACGGAACTCACGTTCGCATATATAAATCTACGCAATTCTGTACACACGCACACGCACACGCACACGCACACGCACACGCACACGCACACGCACACGCACACGTACACGCACACGCACACGCGCACGCAAACGCAAACGCACACGCACACGCGCACGCACACGCACACGCGCACGCGCACGCTCACGCACACGCACACGCGCACGCTCACGCACACGCACACGCACACGCACACTTACACCTACCCCAGGTAAGAAATACAAATCATTTTGACGTCAAATTTTGGTCCTTTACTGACCATTCCTGACGTCACTAATTGGCGGCATAATGATGTTAAAATGACAGTCTAATGTCACAGACAAATTGACGTCATTTTCTGACGTTTTATTGACGGCAAAAATAGGTCCATTGTACGACATACCGGTTTCTAGAAATGTTTTTTATGAAATTAAAATGTTAAAATGTCTACTTGATAAACGTTTATAAAAAAATGTTCTTTTTCTTTATCTAAAAAAAAAAAATTTTTACTGTTTTGTTACATGCCATGTGCGTATAGCCGCTCTCAAGGCGGTCACCCATCCTAGTACAGTACCGCGTCCGAGTCGCTTGACTTTGATGATCCAGTGGACAGTGACGATCTTCTCACCCTAATGCTTTCTTATTAATTGTACTTATCTATAACAGGTACATTTTTAAAGTGTTCAAAAATCTTGTAATGATAATCTTCTTGATAGCTATAACACTGCATGAAATAGTTATCATAAAACTATAATCACACGCAACTACATCCACTTATACCATAAATTCACCAATTCAATCATAAAGTTGCGAAACAAACACATTGTAGTTAATTTTGTGGTTTTTATTTTATTATTACTTTATTATACAATATTAAGAAGTAAAAATAGTTATATTACAAAAAGACCTTATTTGAACGACTTTAAGATGTCTTTAAAATGACGTCTTTAGATGGTCTAAGAAATGACGCCTTATAAACATCCATTATTAGTCGCCGATGTCATATACTAACCTAGCCAAAAGTGACTAAAAATAGATGTCATAATGACGTTATAATGTCATTTTTCATTGACAGTATAATGTCATTTTTAAAGACATAGTCGCTTTTTGGTCATTTGACGTCATTTGTACAAACATGACTAGTATTTGACGTCAAAATGACTTGTGTTTCCTACCTGGGACACACACTCACATGAACACGCGCACACGCGCGCACGCACGCACGCACGCACGCACGCACGCACGCACGCACGCACGCACGCACGCACGCACGCACGCACGCACACACATACGCACACTATACCGAGGGTCACACATATCGAGTCGAAAAGCTTATACTTTTACATGTCAAATCTGGAGCTTCCAGGGGTTATAGCGCGGAAACGGCTCGGATCGAGTTGTGCCAATTGAGACATTTGTTTAGAATGACAAGAACTACAACATATTCAAAAATTAGCCAAATCCGCAGAAAGACATTTTCCCATAAGAATGGTGTGGGGTCCTTTCCAGAAGGATGGAAAACATCCTCGATAATACCAATATCAAAAGTAAACAAACCAAAAAAGCAAATGAGTATAGACCGATTAATATGTTATCGATGTATGAAAAAGTATTAGAGTTAGTTGTAAAAAAAACAGTTAAAAAAATTTCTAGAAGACAATGAAATAATAACCAAACACCAATCGGGATTTAGGAAACAGCAGTTGTGTGAGACAGCAGTTCAAAGTTTTTTCGAGGACTGGAAGTTGATAGTTAAGAAGTAAAAAATGGTGGGAGTGTTATTCCTGGATCTTAAGAGAGCGTTTGAGACAGTAGACAGAGTAAGATTAGTGAAAAAATTATATCAGTATGGAATAAGAGGAGTTGTATTGGAATGGATAAAATCGTATTTAGTAATAGAAAGCAGCAAGTTAGATTCAATGATATACTATATGTTATAAAATAATTGATACAGTATATGGCGTGCCACAAGGATCCGTATTAGGACTTTTATTGTTTATTTTGTATATGTATAAATGATATAGTTAAAGTCTGTCTAAAAGAAAGTATATTTAGCTTATTTGCAGATGACACGACCGTAAGTGTAACAGAAGAAAGTTGTGAGGAATTAGAAATGAAACTAAATATGGTGCTCGGTATACTTGAAGAATGGATGAATGTGAATATGTTAAAAATAAATGCAGATAAAACTAAGTATATGATAGTTAGAAGTATAAGGAAAGAAATAAAAACTAACAAAAAGTTTGGATGGAACTGTAATAGAGCGTGTCGAGAAAATGAACATCTGGGTGTAATGATCGATAGTAAATTCCGTTGGGATGATCACTATGATTATATGTTAAAGAAAATAGGGAAAAAAGTGAGTTTACTAAATAGAATAGGAAATGATATATCGGTGTACACTAGATGTACTGTGTATAAGTCTATCATAGCGCCTCATTTTGAATATTGCGCAACGATGCTGGTAGGCATGGGTGAAACGCAACTGAATCGACTGAAAGTGGTACAAAACCGTGCTATAGAGTCATATTACAATGCTCGCGATATACAAAGATAGAATTGATGCTGCAAACCCTTAGGTTTATGAATTTAAGACAGAGTCTGATGTACAATGTATGCATTTTTATTTTTAAGGTAGTTAGAGGCATAATGCCAAAACATTTAAGTAGTAGGATAGAAATAGTAGGTGATGTGAGTGGACGGCAAACAAAGCAGGCTGAGAATATTGTAATACAGTTTCGTAGAACTAGAAATGCTCAAAAAAGTTGTTTTATGAAGGTGTGAGGTTGTACAACGTTCTACCGGCTGAGTTAAAGCGATGTGAAAAAATTGCGCTTTTTAAACGTATGTTGAGGGATCATATTATGTCGAACGGTACTGGATTGTAATAATGTTGTAACAAATAGCTGTGAAAGCTAATAAAGTTTATTCATTTATTCATTCTTTCTCCCCTTCCCTCCCTCTCCCTTTTCCTTTCCCTCTCTCTCTCTCCATCCCCCCCCTCTCTCTCTCTCTCTCTCTTTCTCTCTCTCTCTGCAGAGATTTAAAAAAATGCAGAGTCTAGATATGAAACAGTATGTTAATAGGCCGACAAGGGTTATGCAGGACAGTCAAACAATGATAGACTTACTTTTTTCTAATAATAGAGTTAGGATACAAGTAGTTCATGAGCCTAAAATAACAGACCATGCGTGGTTAAGAGTCGAATTGAATATGAGTAAATCCGAAAATAAATATAAAGAGTTTAGTGCTAGGGATTATAAGCAATTTAATATGGATGATTTTAGTGACTTACAAGGGGAAGCTCAGGTGACTCACCCTGGGATTTTGATGTCAATTTTTTTGGTTATTCTGGAGGTGAAAAAAAGAGATACGTGTCCCGACGTTTGATTAAATAGGCCTTAGTTTCGGAGTAATAAATTTGTGAAAATTGAAATTTATTTATTTTTATTTATTTTAATGATACTGATATAGTATGCAAATTTTCGAAGTAGAAATTTTATTATCACATTATAAACATTAATGTAAATTTAATTTTAAGAGACTTTTAATTCAAGTAGTAATATTTGAAATAATAAATAAGTAATAATAATATAAGTTACTTGTAATGGATGACATATAAAAGTAACGTATTTGATTTGTCAATCGTTTAAATTTAAAATTTTATTGGAAATAATATTAACAGTATTTTAAATTTCTAGTTTTTTAAATAATTAGTAGTGGGGGAAGAAGAATAAACAAACATCGGAATGTAAATTTTTTTTATTACAAAGGGTATAGCCGGGTTTGTATGGGAAATCTGCCCCCGCAGCTTTTTCGATTTGCACTTGGGGGATCGATTTGACATTAAATAAAAATAATTTAGCTAAACTTTTAGCTCTTTATCTCAAACGATTTTCGAGATTTTCAAAAAAACCACTTTTTTCAATTTTATTTTTTTTTAATAGTAAAATTTAAAATTAATGAATGGTGATTTTTTTTCTAATTCTTAGGAGTAAAAGGGATGAAAAAACACTTTCATTATGAATCTCAGGTGGAAAGCCGATTTTTAAGAACAGAAATAAAACTATAATCATTTTTTTTTACCGTGTTATTTAAAAGTGTCCACCGCCAAACTTTGTCAGAAAATGTCTTCTATACTCCTTTACACTCAGGAATTTTTTCATTTTTTTTGAAGTGGTGGAACATTATGAAAAAAAAATAAAAACTAATTTTTTTTTTTCAAAATCTTGCGTTTAAACGCATTAAAACTCTTATACTGCTAGAGAAATATATAAAAAATAATTTTTCAACTGAAAAAACACAACTTACTTACAAAAATATTTAAAAAATTAAGAAATGCATTACTTCAAAAAATAAAGGACATTAAAAATTTTTGAATTGACGTTAATTTTCTTTTTCACGCAAAAATTCATAGAAATAAAAAAATATAATGTTTCTGTACTATTGGCAATAATTTTATAAAAAATGAAAATTCTTATTTGATAAGTTATACTATATTATTTATTTTTAACAATACGTATTATCAATTATTTACATTCAAAACAGTCTTTTTTATATATATCTAATGTGAAATCATTTCATTGAATGTAAATAATTGATGATACGTATTGTTAAAAATAAATAATATAGTATAACTTATCAAATAAGAATTTTCATTTTTATTTATTAACGGTATAAAATTATTGCCAATAGTACAGAAACATTATATTTTTTTATTTCTATGAATTTTTGCGTGAAAAAGAAAATTAACGTCAATTCAAAAATTTTTAATGTCCTTTATTTTTTGAAGTAATGCATTTCTTAATTTTTTAAATATTTTTGTAAGTAAGTTGTGTTTTTGCAGTTGAAAAATTATTTTCTATATATTTCTCTAGCAGTATAAGAGTTTTAATGCGTTTAAACGCAAGATTTTGAAAAAAAAATTAGTTTTTATTTTTTTTCATAATGTTCCACCACTTCAAAAAAAATGAAAAAATTCCTGAGTGTAAAGGAGTATAGAAGACATTTTCTGACAAAGTTTGGCGGTGGACACTTTTAAATAACACGGTAAAAAAAATGATTATAGTTTTATTTCTGTTCTTAAAAATCGGCTTTCCACCTGAGATTTATAATGAAAGTGTTTTTTCATCCCTTTTACTCCTAAGAATTAGAAAAAAAATCACCATTCATTAATTTTAAATTTTACTATTAAAAAAAAAAAAAATTGAAAAAAGTGGTTTTTTTGAAAATCTCGAAAATCGTTTGAGATAAAGAGCTAAAAGTTTAGCTGAATTATTTTTATTTAATGTCAAATCGATCCCCCAAGTGCAAATCGAAAAAACCGCGGGGGCAGATTTCCCATACAAACCCGGCTATACCCATTCAATTATTTTGATGAGGAACAATTACTTGGATGACAAACATCATAAAAACATTTAAAATTTCTACTTCGAAAATTTGCATACTATATCACTATCATCAAAATAAATAAAAATAAATAAATTTCAATTTTCACAAATTTATTACTCCGAAACTAAGGCCTATTCAATCAAACGTCGGGACACGTATCTCTTTTTTTCACTCCAGAATGACCCAAAAAATTGGCATCGAAATCCCAGGGTGAGTCACCTGAGCTTCCCCTTGTTAGTAAGAAATAAGGTAGAACAAGATCAAAGATATGAGTGTCAATGTGAAAACGAAGAAATTTATTGATGATATAGTAGATGCGCTCGACATTACAGCACCTAGAAAAAAATGTAAAATCCCGAAAATATGGGAGAGAAAAAAATGATACTCGGACGAAATAATAGAAGAAACGACTAGAAGAGATGCGGTATATAGTAAAGCATTGTACGACAATACAGATCAAAATTGGCTACAGTTTAAAATTGAAAGAAATGCAGTAGTCAAATTAATTAGAACGAAAAAAAAAAATATTATGAAAACATAATAGATTGTAATAAGGATAACCCTACATCTGTGAAATACCTTAAAAAAAATAATGGTAATTATGCAGTATAGGGGACCACCCCCCGATGACCTTGACCTTGACATATGTTGTCAAGGTCACCCTTCTGAGTGACCTTCAAAAGGTTTTAGCTCTCGG
Source organism: Temnothorax unifasciatus (assembly GCA_030770225.1). Classification (NCBI taxonomy): domain Eukaryota; kingdom Metazoa; phylum Arthropoda; class Insecta; order Hymenoptera; family Formicidae; genus Temnothorax; species Temnothorax unifasciatus. The sequence goes on along the minus strand of JASTWK010000916.1, from coordinate 53,097 downwards.
TCATTGTTCGTTAAAAAGTTATCAACAAAAAAAATTTCGAAAATATAGCAGTTATTTTAAGTATTGAGAGGTATAAACGACTAATATTACGTCTTTTTTTAATAAAAAAAAATTTTTTTAAAGATGACGTGTTTAAAGTATTTATGTCACACGTGCATGGAAAGTGGCCCATTACGCACGCGACGCGTGCGTGATAGACCACTTTCCACGCACTTGCAACATAAAATAGGGTGTGCAACACGTGCGTGAAGTAGAAAATTTCCGGGTGCGGTGACCGCACTCGCCTTCGGCTCGTGCGTCAACTCCGCACCCGTGAATTTTCATTTTCCAGCACTTGTTGCACAAATAACTATTAACTGTTTAAAGCGCGTCATTAACCTACATAGGTTAGATGACGCGCTTTAAAAGTATTTAAGTGTTTAAAGCGCGTCATCTAACCTATGTAGATTAGTGACGCACTTTAAAAGTATTTAAGTGTTTAAAGCGCGTCACTTTTTAATAAGCAACGACCGCCGATTAAGTTATAAGAAAAAGTTAATCAGAATCATGTCCTTGACAACAATCATGAAGTTGCATAAATTAACCAAGTCCCGTTTAAAACACTTATTTTAAAATTACAAATTATTTTTTTGCGTTTACATTTTTGTAATTGTTTATAATAATGCTGCGCGCAATGAATAATTAATGATCCATCATTAAATACTATATTTTTGCAACGCGGACATTTTACTTTTTTCCGAATCACATTTTTTGTGCACAAATAGTCTATTAACTCGTCGTATCTTGTCGTTAAAGCGAGAAATTCATAGAATTTTATTTTCTGATAGTTCAACAGGATGTTATCTGTACGAAAACCTATCGTATACTGGCTTATTTTCGAAAAGTACAGTTTCAAATTCGCAAGAAATATCAACAACAGTAGGAAAGGTAATCAAGGACAACTTATGCTTAGTGAAGAATGTAATATGAAAGCATATAGTCTATATACGGTGTCGGAAAATTACATTTTATTCATTAAATTTTTTTGTTGATAACTTTTTAACGAACAATGACCGAGGGCTAAAACCTTTTAAAGATCACTCAGAAGGGTGACCTTGACAACATATGTCAAGGTCAAGGTCATCGGAGGGTGGTCCCCTATACTGCATAATTACCAAATAATATAGCGGATAACATGTATTATATACAGAGTATTGAAAACATAGTAAAGTCCATAGATGTAGAGATATCTGGAGATGCGAGTGAAAGAATTGCTTATGATAGAGAAGGTAAAGAAATTATGGAAAATTTTGAGATGATTAAGATAGAAGACTTAGAGAAAATTGTTATAGGTCTATCTAAAGAAAAAGGGCACAGAAGAGGGAATAACTAGTAATATATTAAAAGTATATTTTCCAGTAATAAAAAAGAAATTTGTTGACGTTATAAATAGTTCATTAAGGGAGGGTTGTTTCCCAAAAGATTGAAAAACATCGATTGTGCCGATTCCAAAGATAGAAAAAGCCAAACAAACGAGTGAATATAGGCCTATCAATATACTACCAATATTTGAAAAAGTGTTAGAGTTAGTAGTTAAAAAACAAATTAAAGCACATTTGGAAGATAATAATATTATAACAGAGCATCAGTCAGACTTTAGAAAAAAATATTCGTGTGAAACGGCGATTCAAACGGTTATAGATGAATGGAAATTGATAGTTAGTGAAGGAAAAATGATAGGAATAATTTTTATGGATCTTGAAAGAGCATTTGAAACAGTAGATAGGAAAAGGTTAATAGAAAAATTACATCAGTATGGAATTAGAGGAACGGCTTTAGAATGGTTAAAGGCATATCTAAAAAAAAGAACACAGAAGGTTAGATTTAATAAAAAATGGTCAAAGTTACTTAATACGGAATATAGAGAGTATAGAGCGAAGATCTGTGTTGAGAACTTTGTTAATTATAGTGTATAAATGATATAATTAAAGACTGTCTAAAAGGATGTAGTATAAAAATATATGCAGATAATACAATAATATATGTGATTGGAGAAAGTAGTGCGGATATAGAAAGAAAATTAAATATCGCATTTCTAAGGTAAAACAGTGGATGAATATAAATAGATTAAAAATAAAAGTAGGGAAAACGATACAAAATGAATGTAGGGAAATACATGGTTATTAGAGGTAAAAGAAAAGATTTGAGAGGTAATATCATGATAAAATGCTTAGATGGAACAGAGATAGAGCGGGTAGAAATAATGAAATATCTAGGTATAATTTATTAATGATAGGCTTAGATTTAAGAACCATTGTGATCATATGTCAAAGAAAATAGGGAAAAAAACAAGTTAAATAGAATAGGTAATATATCGGCGTATACAAAAGATGTATTATATATAAGACAATCATAGCACCTCACTTTGAGTTTTGCGCGACATTGCTAGTCAATATGGAAGAAACACAACTAAGTGAATTACAAATAGCACAAAATCGAGCGATGCGAGTGATACTGCAATGTGATAGGCGTACCAATGTGCAGCATATGCTGCAGGCGCTGCAATTTATGTCCGTAAAGCAAGGGCTGTATTATAACACTTGTATATTTATTTATAAGATTTTAAAAGAAACATGTTACCCGAGCAATTAGAAATAGGCTACAAATAATGGAAATGGAAGACAAACGTGTCAGGTTTAGAACATTGCAATACAATTTCGCAAAACTGCGAGCGCACAAAAGAGTGTATTCTACGAAGGAGTGCAAATGTACAATACATTGCCGGCTGAAGTAAAACGATCAAATACAGGAGTTTAAACGATTGTTAAAAGAGTATATTGAAACTAATGTAAACTGATACCTCGAAAAAAAAAGAAAGTGGTAGTATTATACCTCGAAAAAACCTAAGTAACAAGTGGTAGACGTAATCTTTGTATCTCGAAAAATCTCGAAAAAATCTAAGCAGTAGTATCTTTATTTCCAAAAAATTATAACCCAAGTGAAACACATCACAAAATTATGTTACCTTATCAAAAAAGAGTCGCGCTTTAAGTGATCTATTACAATTACAAAAAAGAAATGATATCTCTGAAAATTACAGCGCCAATTACAGAGAGAACATATATATTGCCTCAAAAAATAATTGTTGCACTACTTTGAAAAATCTTATTTACATTGTGTCAATTAGAAAAAGAATGTATGATAACAATTTTATAAGATTAAAAAATTTTATTTAAATTTAACAAGGGAATACAAGATATTTAAATACAAAGTTTACATGTGTATTTTTTAGTGGTCACAAAGAATTACAGAGGTAACAGTACAAAATAAAAATATTTTATTAAAATATTTAATCCAACGAGAGAATACAACGTATTTAAATACAAAGTTTATATATGTATTTTTCAATAGAATAAAAGATTTAATCACAAAGAATTACAGAGGTAACAGTACAAATAAAAATATTTTATTAAAATACATAAATATTTCTTGTAAAAAAACTTGGCGCTGCTAGACCTCGAAATTGTAAATAAATAAATAAACTTATCCCATACTTAATTACAAGCCGCATTATTCGCCGTCGTCACGCACACCCATATCACTCGCTCGCACATACACACTACGCTGATAATCATTTTGTTACTTCTGTCGCATTCTTCTCTGAATTATTTTTATTTATTGTTGTCCTTATTTATTTACAATTTCGAGGTCTAGCAGCGCCAAGTTTTTTTACAAGAAAAATTTATGTATTTTAATAAAATATTTTTATTTTGTACTGTTACCTCTGTAATTCTTTGTGATTAAATCTTTTATTCTATTGAAAAATACATATATAAACTTTGTATTTAAATACCTTGTATTCTCTCGTTGGATTAAATATTTTAATAAAATACTTTTATTTTGTACTGTTACCTCTGTAATTCTTTGTGACCACTAAAAAATACACATGTAAACTTTGTAATTAAATATCTTGTATTCCCTTGTTAAATTTAAATAAAATTTTTTAAGCTTATAAAATTGTTATCATACATTCTTTTTCTAATTGACACAATGTAAAGATTTTTCAAAATAGTGCAACAATTATTTTTTGAGGCAATATATATGTTCTCTCTGTAATTGGCGCTGTAATTTACAAAGATATCATTTCTTTTTTGTAATTGTAATAGATCACTTAAAGCGCGACTTTTTTTTTGATAAGGTAACATAATTTTGTGATGTGTATCATTTGGGTTATAATTTTTTGGAAATAAAGATACTACTGCTTAGATTTTTTCGAGATTTTTCGAGATACAAAGATTACGTCTACCACTTGTTACTTAGGTTTTTTCGAGGTATAATACTACCACTTTCTTTTTTTTTTTCGAGGTAACAACATATACACTACTATGCGTGTACTTGGCGCTTTTTTTACCTTTTTTTTAAGAAAGGTAATTTTGTACGGATATCACGCCTTTTTGTAGTGTTACGCATCTTAATCTTATAAACAATATATCTTATAATCTTATAAACAGTATGTACAAGGTGTGAAGCTAAAGGTATTACGGACTATTATTTCTAAAGAAAACAACAATTTTACACACACACACACACACACACACACACACACACACACACGCGCGCGCCTTAGGGTAGCAGAAGAGAGAACAAGAGAAAAGTAACTTTGCGAACAATGGAGCTAGTCCCATGACGATCCCTGGTAAAAATTACCGTTAGAAACGGATAGAACGTGCATTCTATCCGTTTCTGACTGTTTTACTATGCGTTTCTTTCCCTGCAATTACGGATAGAAACAGATGAAAAGTGTTGCAGATTCTATAAGACTGTGTACGCAAAGACGGTAGGAAAGGTTAACTGCATCTAACTGATTCCTAACGGAACGAAACTTATCCGAATCTATGCGCAAACGTAATTACGAATCCTATCCGTTTTTATACATAGCCAATTTTGAATGTCTATCCGCATCTGATTGCAAAAACCAGGCAGGATATCTATCTGCATTTGCATGCAATTATGATTTGCCCGCTCTATCCGTTTTTAACTGCAAATGCATTTTATTCATTTCTTATTACTGCAAATACATGTACATTGTGGGAGGTTTGTAGTTATCAGGTAGATTCTACCTTTAAACACCAGGAGAAAGGATTCCTCCAGTTACGACACTGTAATTTTTCTGGTTGTCGCCTGCTTATATATTATGGCTGGTTGTATTTTAAATTTGAGAAACGCTTTCCATCATGCGCCGTCTAGCGGCGTCGTCGCGAACTATTCGGCATTGCATACAGATGCAGATGGATATACTACCAGCATTTACGTATAGATACCGTCAGCATCTGATGTGTACAGACTGCGGACAGAAACAGACAGGAATCGTATCCGTAGTTACAGACAGATTCCTATAGGTCGGCATTGCATACAGATGCAGATGGATATATCCGATATGTTATCCGCAAGTGCGGAAAGATACCGTCAGCATCTGATGTGTATAGGATGCGGACAGAAACAGACAGGAATCGCATCCGTAGTTACAGACAGATTCTTATAGGTCGGCATTGCATACAGATGCAGATGAATGTGTTATCCGCAATTGCGGAAAAATACCGTCAGCATCTGATGCGTACAGAATGCGGACAGAAACATACAGGATTCGTATCCGTAGTTGCAGACAAATTCCTATAGGTCGACATTGCGTACAGATGCAGATGGATGCGGTATCCGCAATTACGGATAGATATCGTCAGCATCTGATGCGTACAGAATGCGGACAGAAACAGACAAGTTTTTCTATTGCAAAAGCTTATACAGTTATACGTCGTTACATTATCTGTCTGTATTTGCAGATACAATAGTGCTGCTTACAGAAACAGATAGGGCTAGAATTTTTTTTTCAAACTTGCAGTTACAGCGGATAGGATTCCGTTACATACCGTCACAAATTCTATCTGTTTCTGACTGTTTCTAACGAAAATTTTTACTAGGGATGAGTCAAGTACAAGAGCGAGATCGCAATGACCAATATGCAAGTGGATTAACCTAGTCGCGATACGTTCACCCGTTATATTGTTGAAGAACCGACCGCATAACTTTCCGTCTTTTTCTAATACCGCCGTGAATCGATTTTCCAGCTAACGTATATCTTATGTCTTCGCAAAGAGTAACTTTTAAATTCTTTAGAGAGATCAATCACTTCAAGATGACACATTTTTTTTAGAGCGATTGAAGAGAAAGACAGAGAGATTGTAAATGTCGCGAATAACGTCTTGGACGAGTATAGTAGTATTTAACAACAAAGATCTGTATGTACATACAGAAATAAATTTTCTTTATTAAACACATGCACATGTAAAGGAGATTATGCTATTTACAAACATCTTTATTCCTGTATTACAATAATATAAAATAATGGCTTAAATCTTAGCACAACACTGTTCTTTTTGCTGTACTGAATATGCTATATTTTACAGAAGGCGTATAAAAGATGTAAGAGGACTTGCGGTAAAAATTGATGCAAGTCTTAATAATTTCAAGGATTAAACTTACGAATATACAAAAGCTACTAAATGTATTCAAAACTATATTATTTAAAGATGTTCATTACGCCATATTATCGCTATATTTTCGCTTTGTTAAAAAATTATAATAAATTATAATAAATTGAATTAATTGCAGCGCGCAACAAAGTTATGTACGTGAGCACTGTGAGCGATTTAATGATTGTAACCTTACTTGTATATATTTCCTAGAAAAATATTTCTATATTATGTTTAACAACAATATTAAATATTAACATTTCATAACTGCCAAACGTTTCCAGTTGAGCGCAATTGCACGAGTTACGAATCATTTATAGACTCTTTTTCTCAGTTAACTAGTTTCTACTGCATTGAAATCTTGCATAGAAAAAAATGTGTTAGCATATCGCGCAAGAATCATCGATATCTAAGTAAACAATTAATCCAATATATACAGTATATATGCGTACATCTGAATTAATCCGAAAGCTTAGTCTCCATCTTTTGAAACATAAAATAATTTTATGCCACGACAGTGAAGTGCGGAATACAAGTTACTGAAAAATGATGTTCAAAAAACGAATCTTTAAATGAATTAGCAACCTTTGAATAATTTGAAATGATAACGGGACGTTAAATAAAATGCGCCATTTAACAATAACTTCTAAGGTAACAAGTTTAATCTACGATGACCTTAAATTTAAACGTGAAAAGAAATTAAATTGTTTCAATGAGCTCTCGAATCGTCCCCAAATAGATATGAGTCACGTAGAAACGAATTTCCTAATTCGTCTGAGTTAATCGATACAATGTTCTAGTTTAAACACTACTTTGTGACACTACTTTGTAAAATGTTAAGTTATCTACGATCAATGTAGCAATCTTTATAAATTTCTTTTTTTCTAAATATAATAAATATTCTACACAATCGGAAAACTATTTTACAACATGAGTAAAGAAAAGTCAAAAAGCGAAATAATCAATTTTGACGCGATTAAAGGAGATCATCAATGGCGATTGTATTAAATTTTAGTCCATACTGACTAAGAATCGCGAATTATGCGTGAAAATTGTAGAGTTTCTTGACAGCTCTTATGTACAGATGGATTCAAGTGTTTCTGGCTTCATCTGGTCTCATGCTACTTGTTCAGCATGTCTGTTCATTACCAGTTTTTCAGTAAGGGAAATTACAGCTTTAAAAAAATTAATTAATTTTAATTAATTTGCGCATCTGCAAAGAAATTCTCGAAGATTGGATAATAATAACTACTTACCCCATAATTTTGTATCATAAAATAAATATTTGCATAAATATTAGTTTAAATGCGATCTTCATTCTGAGCTTGAACAGCAACTCCCTTTGAGGAACAATTTTGTACCACATTGTAAGCTTCTGTCGACCATTTACCTGCAAAGGAGTAACATCAAAGTATAATTACATATCCAAAGATAAATAATTTTGAGTAGAAATGTATAATCTGGAAGAATAGTATACATAACGTCAATATATATAGTTACCGTTCTTTGGCTGAATATTTGCTAAAAAGATTTTGATGGCTTGTAAGGGTAGGCTCAAATAATTATATATCAATGGCCTACATTACGAATTACTAAACTGCCAGTAACCGTGATCGAGTAATCGTACTATTCTCTCTCCCGATGGATCTGGACGTTCAATGCATCCTTTAATCCATTTGTTGCTCCAATGTATAGCCACGTAATCATTCTCTACAAAGTAAAAATGTATTGTATAATCAGAATATCCTGATTTCTTTTTTATTCAACGTGTTAAGATATCACTTACTATTCAATACATCTGGAACTGGCAGCAATTCATTGTTATACCAACCAATACATTATATGCTGTCTTCCAAATTTTGCAAAAGGAGAAATGATGAATGAGTCGGAAGCTGAACGAAAAGCCAATTTGGCTTGACAATATAAGAGATATTAATGTCATTATCGGCCGTTGAATCGGGACATTATACACAACTTCTTCGATCACCTCCGCTATTGTCACGATATATATTCACGCCAAACCGCATATATAACATCGTGTAATTTTTTTTTTAAACATTACGATAATTTCTTTGCGTAATAAACGAGATCGGTATCGCTCCGCGCGTATTTGAAATACACTACCGTGTTAGGTTAATGTTGTGTTCCTTATAGATCCGGGAGATTCGGGTATTTTACGGAATTACTCTCTGTATCTATTCAAGAACCTTTTATTACAGGACGGTACAATCTTAACCTCGTAGCTCGCGACTCCTTCGACTCACTTCCGTTGTAAAGAATATATATAATATGGCGTCGCACGCCTGGCGCCACTGCATTACTCCCTATTGTGAGGGCGCGAAACTTAAAAGAATAGTTCTATTTTCTACAGTTAGGTTAACTGTGACAGCGCGCTGAACGCACTATCTGCACTGCGCGCCCCTGGTAAAAATTTCCGTTAGAAACAGTTAGAAACAGATAGAATTTGTGACGGTATGTAACGGAATCCTATCCGCTGTAACTGCAAGCTTGAAAAGAAAATTCTAGCCCTATCCGTTTCTGTAAGCAGCACTATTGTATCTGCAAATACAGACAAAAAATGTAACTGTATCTAATGGAAATCTATCGGCATACAGCATCTATAAGCTTTTGCAATAGAAAAACTTGTCTGTTTCTGTCCGCATTCTGTACGCATCAGATGCTGACGGTATCTATCCGTAAATACGGATACCGCATCCATCTGCATCTGTACGCAATGTCGACCTATAGAAATTTGTCTGCAACTACGGATACGAATCCTGTATGTTTCTGTCCGCAGTCTGTACGCATCAGATGCTGACGGTATCTATCCGTAAATGCGAATACCGCATCCATCTGCATCTGTACGCAATGTCGACCTATAGAAATTTGTCTGCAACTACGGATACAAATCCTGTATGTTTCTGTCCGCAGTCTGTACGCATCAGATGCTGACGGTATCTATCCGTAAATGCGAATACCGCATCCAACTGCATCTCTACGCAATGTCGACTTACAGGAATTTGTTTGCAACTACGGATACGAATCCTATATATGTTTCTATCCCCATTCTGTACGCATCGGGGAGATTAGGTAGAGATTTTGTGTAAATAATAAAATTAATTTGGTTATTGTAATGTCGAATAAAATATATTTTTTACAATATATAAATAAAAACTAGACCAATATATGAATCACACAATTTAAGTCGAGAGAGGTCAAATACGGTCGAGCTGAATCTTAGTGCCTATAATAATTGTATGTATATAAATAAATGTATATAAAATTTACATAAAATTATTAGGCACTAAGATCCAGCCCGACCGTATTTGACCTCGCTCGACTTAATTATATTTTTTACATTTGATTGTATTAATACATAGTTGATGACATGTTACTCGACTTAGCTATTAATGTATTAAATGTAATTTATTTACAAATATTAGTAATTTTATTAAAGATAACAAAATTAATAGTTATCAGAAAAATGATTTGGCAGCAGCTCTCGCCGGGAACGGACGTGTCCCGCGAGCGCTCTATATAAATTGATTATAAGTGTTTTCTAAACTCACAATTTCGGTGAATTTTTGACATGTGAGGATTCGCGCCGCGATTCTGAGTCAAATTGTGTAAAATTTATTGTGGATTTGATTAAGATCATCAAGATATTAACATTTACACTTTTAAATGACACGGCTGTGCGCGTGGGACTTACTTTGTTTCTTAAGATGCAGTCTATGATTATAAATATTTTTTCGTATCTGAAAAATCTGAAAAAAAAAACACTTTACCTTGGTGGGATCCCATACAGCACAAAATATTTTCAAAAAATATGTCTAAATATTTCTATAAAAATATTGCAAAAAACATTTTAAAATGGTTTTGGAAATATTTTAAAATGGTTTAAAAATATTTTGTGATAACGTTTGTTAAAATATTTTAAGAATCTTTTAGAAATATTTTTAAAAATATTTTTATTTACCATCCAGATAATATTTTCTTAAATATTTGAAATATATTTTTAAAATATTAATTAAAATCTACATATATATTGTTTTATAATCTTGTTTCAAAATATTTAAAAAATATTATTTTAAATTTTTTAAGTTCCCTCGCGGCGTGTTGCTTTCGCGCCGCGGTCGTTATCTCTGGCGCCGCCTAAGCAAAAGTTTTCTAAGTCCTCTCGCTGCGTATTGCTTTCGCGCCTCGGTCGTTACCTCCGGCGTCGTCCAAGCAAAAGTTTTCCAAGTTCCTTCGCGGCATGTTGCTTTTGCGTCGCGGTCGTTACTTCCGGTGCCGCCCGAGCAAAAATTTTCTAAGTTCTCTCGCAGCGTGTGGCTTTCGCTGGAACAAATCGGTACAGCGTCCAAGTTTTGTCGGATTAAACTATAACATTTTTTTACAGCAAGAGCTATAATTTAGCAACCCATGTGCGAATGTCGGACTTCTGCCAGAGTTGTCTGCATGGCCCAGAAGTGGCACAATATTGGCTGCCAAGACTTGATGGGTGGTACTGCCCCAGTGCGGATAAACCGCTAGATCAGTATTGTGCCAGTCTCGGTGACCAGTACCCCCATCCAACCATATTCTGTTCCGAGGCCAGTCTCGTCTCAGTACTGACCGTGTATAAGGCCAGAAATGATATTGTTCTGTGGCCAGGAGTCGGCTCAGTACTGGGCATGTATTGGGTCAACTTAGAAAATTTTCGCTCAGCGCCGGAGGTAACAACCGCGCGAAAGCAACACGCCGCGAGGGACTTAGCGTTTTGCTCGAGCGTCGCCGGAGGTAACAACCGCGCGAAAGCAACACGCCGCGAGGGGACTTTTCGCTAGAGCCGGAGGTAACGACCGCGTTCGTGCCTCTCGATTACAAGTATCCCGAATTATGGTGTCATTCGTCTCGTTTTGCGTCAACATGGCGTATCGTCAACCCCCGAGCTGCCGGATATCTTGTACGGTAATCGAATTTGCGTCGTCGTCGCTCTCAGCGGTCAAGTCCCGATGGTCTCGATATTTCGTCACCGGCGCCCGTAAGCGGCCGTGCGTAAGACCGTGCGTCGCCGACCGCTCGGCCGGCCGGTTGAGTACTATAAGAAGTGCGGTGCGCTTGGCGAGCCGAGCGATACGAGCGATACGTATGGACGTACAAACGCGTTTCGCTTGGTCCGTACAAATGTGTAAAACGTTTGTGGAATACGGCTTTATCATGCATGTTGTTAACGTTATTATATTAATATTATATTATGTTAAATATACGAATTTCATATTAATAAATAATTATTACATTAATTGTAATTGCGTTATTATTTTTAATATTTACCGGTTATTATCATTACACGATTTTTGAACACTATAAAGATATGTTATATAGGAGTATAAGCAACAAGAAAGCGTCAGAATCAAAGGATCACCACACACACTAGTCCGTTCGACCATCGATGTCAAGCGACGTTAGGTGCGGTATTGACTCGGATGGGTGACCGCGCGGCTGTATGCACACATGACATATACATAATAAATGTATTTTCTTTTTTTTTTGTTTTTCTAAAATTCTTATTTCACAAAAGCATAACGGCATATACATACCTTTAAATGACTTATATTTATGTCATTTTTAAAGCATTTTTAAAATAATTATAAACATATTTTATTTTTTAAAACAATATTTCTAAAAGATTTTACAAATATTATTGAATATATTTATTTGCAATCTTTTAAAAATATTTTTGAAAATATTTTTCTGACATGATCTGACGGACATAGAAACATTCTAAAAATATTTTTGTAAATTATTTTAAATTATTTTAATCTTCCTAAAAAATATTTTAAAAATATTTAAAAAACATTTTGTGCTGTATGGGATTCGAACTCGGGACCTCGGGACCTCTGGATCGTGAGCCAACTGCCTTACGTGGTAGACTACTTCTTAATTTAATAAAGTGTTATACATATATAGTCTACATAACCAGCGCAAATATATAATTTTTCAAAAATTATCTTAAGAAACAAATTCAGTTTAAAAAAAGTAATAAAATTTTGAATTGGATATATGATATAATATTTCTTAATGTCCGGTGAATGTCAGAAACCAGTGCCGGCTCATTACGAAATTCACCCGGGATGTCGAATAAATATTAAGTAAATGTTTTTTTAAATTATTATTGCAAGTGAATAAGTAATGTAAAATTAATATTAAATTAATGTCGAATAAATATTAAATAAATGTTTTTTTCAAATCATTATTGCAAATAAATAAGTAATGTAAAATAATTATTAAATTAATGTTGAATAAATATTAAATAAATGTTTTTTAAAATTATTATTGCAAATGAATAAGTAATGTAAAATAATTATTAAATTAATGTCGAATAAATATTAAATTAATGTTTTTTTAAATCATTATTGCAAATAAATGAGTAATGTAAAATAAATATAAAATTAATGTCGAATAAATATTAAGTAAATGTTTTTTTAAATTATTATTGCAAGTGAATAAGTACGGTAAAATAAATATTAAATTAATGTTGAATAAATATTAAATAAATGTTTTTTCAAATCATTATTGCAAATAAATGAGTAATGTAAAATAATTATTAAATTAATGTCAAATAAATATTAAATGAATGTTTTTTAAAATTATTATTGCAAATGAATAAGTAATGTAAAATAAATATTAAATTAATATCAAATAAATGTTAAATAAATGTTTTTTTAAATCATTATTGCAAATAAATTATTAATGTAAAAGAAATATTAAATAAACGTTAAATAAACGTTTAATAAATATTTTTTCTAAATCATTACTTTAAATAAATAATCAATGTGAAATAAATATTTAATAAACATTAAATAAATATTATTTTTACAATGGATTGTATAAATGTATAATTAATAAAAAATAAATATTAAAAACACATTTAAAAAACATTGTCTGCTGATATGGTAGAGCGCTTTTATAACGCTTTTTGATGTCATAAAGAGAGTTTGCAAACGGAAAGAATTCCATTCCAACCTCTTTGAAAGAATTTTGACATTTATGAAAAATATAACAATCGAATTAATGTCGAAACAATATCGAATTGATGTCGATTTGAACTCTTCGACATCGATTCGACATTGTTTCGACATCGATTCGATTGCTATTTCTCATTGCAATAAAATACCATATAAAATCAATAAATAAACTAACTAAAATTATCAATTTAAACAAGAAATTAAATTTTAAACTTTTTTATTTATATCCCAAAAAATATGGGATCCCAAATTATAAGAGTACAGAGGCGTTTGGCAGAAAACCAAATCTTTACCATAGTCTATTTTAAAGGAATGTCTGACACATTTCGTATTTATTATTACAACTAACTCACAAAAATGATCAAATGTTTAAAAAATTGGCAAAAGTTCTTATAATCTAGTAAGAACGAGAGATAAGAATATAAGTAAGACGTCAAAATATATTTTTATAACTTAAAGTATTCTCAAAAAAATCTCAATAATAACACATACGTTTCCAAAATAATTTAAACAATTTTTTATAATTTTTTTAAATAGTTGATAAATTTCGTGAATTAGTGCGTTAAAAAGTAGGGTAGACCGGGGCACGTTGTCACACATTTTGTTCAATATTTTTTGTATTTTTTACATTCAATATTTGAGAGTACTTTGATATGCCAAAATTTCGAGTGAACCCTCAGCTTCAATTAGACAGTATCGAATTTTGTGTGATTGTTACTCTACAGTTGTTACATAACAATAAATAACGACAGGTCGCTTGTGACAACGTGCCCCGGTCACGGGGCACGTTGTCACATCAAATGTGATTGCATACAAAATGTTATCCAAACTGAATTCAACGTAAATATCAATATATTATAGTGCGCTGCAATGTAAAAAAGTAAAATCCTTCACAGAAACATTTATTTTATTTCAAAAAAGTACAAAAAGCACGAAGTTTTCGTCTTAATCTAAATACAAGAATTCCACTCGAATGCGCAACTTATTGATACACATTTAACAGCAAGACAAATTACTTCTAGATCGACTACTGCGGCTCTCGCAGTTTTCCGTTTGTAGGAGCGCACCATATCCCAATTGCACCTATGACATTAAAATTCGTGACAACGTGCCCCGAGGGCATTTTTTTACTCCAAACAGCCTCATGGCCGACACGTTTGAGATATTCATAAGGTTAGGTATTGCACGCGGTAGGTAAAAGTACATACTTTAAAATAATATAAAGGTCTATTCTGAAAAAACATAAGCTTTATGTCCAGTACGTTGAATATTAGACAATAAAATTTTACTTACGGTCGCAAAAAACTTTCAAATTGATTTTACGTCAACACAGCTGGAGCAATCTCAACACTGTAAACTGTGACGTGACAAGTCGCGTCTCCTTCCCGGACGGGCTCGGCCGAGGGGAATTCGGGGATGCCTTCTCGTCGGAGCGAGGGGAGGGCGAACGCGTTTAATTGGTCTAATTAGTATTTAAGTTTAAGGGATTGCCAGGGATAACCAGAGTCAGCCTGTAACGGCTGTGAGCCGCAACGAGGGAAAATTGGCAGGATTACGGAAGCGGCTGGAGGAGGCATAATCGACAGTCGGGTCGCCCGGACCTCCCCGCAGGCGCATAAGTGTCGCCGGCCGGAGCTCGCCCGACATTCGGTCGCCGCAGCGGCAGGAGAGGACCCCGGGGTACACCCGAGCGGAATGCCATTCAGGCCGGGGCACCGAGCGGCCCAGGGAAGTGCGCAGCCCTGGGACCGCCACGGCGAGGAGTTGCCAGCGGACGGGGCCGAGGCCCGGCCAGCCTGACTCCGAACGTCGACTCAATCATCGCGGCCCGGACAGCCGGTTGATTTGAAAAGCCCGCGTGGAGCCGGAGGTAATTGTGACGGCGCCGCCAGGGAGGGAGGCGCGCGAGTAGCCGTGAAACCGACGAGAGCGCCCTAAAAGTGGAGTGGCGCCACCGGAAGTAGCGGCGCGCGAGCAACGGGCGCCGAGAGCGCGAGGATCGGTGATCCGGTCCGGCGGCGCGCAACGGCGCAGGCGCGGGGAACCGGCGCGATCCCGGCAGAGAAGAACAACGTCACTGTCGTGCCGGCAAGGAACGGGGAGGCATCGCCCGAATAAGGAGCCGCCCGGACGGAAGGATTCGAGACGATCGACGAACTGTAAGGTTATCACCCTGGCGTCCCCGCGATAGGAAAGAGGGTTCGCTCGAGGCGCTGGCCCCGTCGCGTGTTTGTTACCTCGGCGCCGCAGGAATTTGCCTGCGACCGACCACATAACCGAGTACCTTGTTACCGTGCGCTTTTTGCAGTGAAGTTCATGCTGGGGCCTCGCCGACAGCGAACTCTCACATAAGTAGAGACCTGGTGCCCTCCCCGGGAGCACCGTCACGGCCGACAGTCGCGTGGCGTGGAATCGTGTAATCGTGTTGTGCTTGCGTTATTAATCGTGGCGTGCTCGCGTTAATGATCGTGTCGTGGATGTTCGCGTTCAGTGGAATGTTCGTACCGCGTATAATCGTGTTATTGGAAAGGATCGCGTATCGTGAAGTAAGGCTGCGAGCCACGAGTGGTCATGTATTATTTTGAAGGGCACTCGGCCTCGTAGTCGAATAGCATATTCGGGCCCTCGAGGACGGCGAGATTTGCGTTGGGAGGACGGGAGAATCGTCGGGATTGGCGCGGGGCCGCGGAATCTCCGTGTTGCGAGAAGATTCGGGATTCGCGTGGCAAGCCGCGGGATCGTCCGCGATACGAGTCCGTATTTTGTGTTCGGGGAGCGATCGCCGGCCGGCGGGGCCGGTGCGGCGAGATCGCCCATGATTTCGGCGTCGTGCAAAATCGAGGTAGCCCGAATATTCGCCGTGGGCGTGAATAGAAGTGTGATCGGGGATTTTGCGGCTTAAGTATTCGTGTGCGTTTGTAGTGAAATACCGCGTTACCTTCGTTCGTGTGTATTGCGAGTAATGTTGCGAATAATGTTTCCGTTAATTGCGTTAATTTCTCGTGCGGTCGTTGAATTCGTCGCGTTAATTTCTCGCGTGCGTCGATCGTGTCAATCGACTTTGTTGCGGTAGTTTATGTTCGCGCGTTAATTTCCGTTACGTTCTTGCGGTAGGTCAAGCCGCCTGCGTTCTTGCGTTGATCTGATGCGTTGTCTGATATTATTCAAATATATTACTACGTTGTCTGATATTATTCAAATATATTACACCTAATTGTTTTCTAATGTTTTGTGTGGTTGATTGCGTCACGCCTTCTCTCCGAATTCCCCGAAAAGAAGCTACGTCCTGAGATACCGCGTAGGATCGTACATCGAGTAAGGTATCGTACGGTGGTGCGACTTGTCGCACCTGGCGCCCATTGCACTATTTGATTGAGTATCTTGAGTATCTGATTGTGCGCTCTAATCCTCGATAGCCCTCCTCCGGATAGCGAGACCGGGGGAAAAAGCGTCGCAAAACATACCAAAGATGGGCATACACTAACACGTTTTGGGAATAACGGGTGTTGTCCTCTGATTATTAGTTTTTTAAATAAAGCCAATGTGACAACGTGCCCCGTGTGACAACGTGCCCCGGTCTACCCTACGTTAAAAAAAAAAAGAAAGAAGAAACATACACACACGTACACAAATATACATTATAACAGAAAATATTATCATAATTTAATTATATTAAGTAAAAGCAAACCCAAAGGGGGGGTTTTTTTGAATCGCCAGTGTATATTAAAAACAACGTAAGTGTCTTTTTTATACTCGACCCAACTGGCCAAATTTATTAGAAAAACCGCTACGTTTCGACCGTGTTTTCGGTTCTTTTCAAGCGTGTTGATATTACAATTATTATTTAGTTCGGCATAATGCCCAAACTACGCCACATCTAAAAACTAAACATCGAAGATTTACACAATGCAACGTTTGTTAAGTCAACTACATATAAAACTGAGCGCTTACATAATTTGTACGTTGAAAATATAAGAAATGTGTTGGAACGGCATTCGTTCGTCGCTCGATTATCGAAGGACACGTCAGAGCTGTTATATTGTTCGACTGATAATGAGCGGACATCAGGAAAATACAAACACGATCGCTTGTGATGCTTTAGCCCGAGTAGAGGGAGAACAGAGTGGATTAGAGTGTCCACTCTGTTCTCCCTCTACTCGGGCTAAAGCATCACAAGCGATCGTGTTTGTATTTTCCTGGTGTCCGCTCATTATCAGTGTTCGCGTCATTGCTATTGTTCTTATTATTATACTACTAAACTTATTTCTTTATTTTATTCCTAACTACATTACCGCGCGTGAGGAGCCGCTGAGCTTTCCTCTCCGCCCCGCTCGCCTCCCATAAGAAGCCGCGGGGGGGAGAGGAGCGAAAAGGGAGACTGAGAGCGAGCTTCGACAGAAGTCTGTATGTAAGCGTGTGTAACGGAACGATATTCCTGTCTTACCGCGTTACGGCGTATACTCTTGTTACGCGAGAAGGTGCATGGCGCTTGCCTTGCCGACTATAATTTTGAGTGTATGTGACAATTGAATAAATGTGTTAACGTTGCATAACCGAGAACCTTTTGAATACAGTCCACAATCCTCGTGTAAGGACGATAAAGGCTTTTCCGCCTTAGCCGACAAACGAACATTTTTGGTCCTTCGAGCCGGATCTATTCCGATCGACGGCCTCGCGCTTCGCGAGTGTAGTCATTAAGCTCGTAATTAACTTTCAGAGCCACGTGGCTCAAAATTCGAAACTATAAAGGTGGTCAAAACGCCCCTCTCAGGGCACGTGCTAAGAGTGTGTGAGCCAGTGTCGGCCGCGTGTCCCGCGCGTGGTAGTGAACAACTCCGGGCGCGCGCTCCGTGTAGCAAGTGTCACTCGTTGCGAGCCGCGACCGTGCCCGTGTTTCCCGAGGCTGACGACCGTTAATTCTCGCGCACTGACAAGAAATGGAGACTGCTCTCAAGCAACAGACACTGCTCTCCGGCTATATAAGCCGTATGTGGAACAATCTCCTAAAACTAGGCCAGGCGAAAATAACAATCAACGAGGTCCGCAACCGAATCTCCCTGTTGGACGATTACTGGAAGCGGTATCAGGATGGGCACTTCGGCCTCCTGGCCTATGAAGGGGTCGGTGGCACAGAGTACGCTACGAAGGATCTCTTTTCCGTTACGGAGGAAGCGTATTTTAACATGCGCGCCAAGCTCACGGACGCGATGACGGAGCTCGAAAGGAGAGCGGGAGCTTCAGGGGCGGATCGACGGGAACGCGAGGAAGACCGCGGATCGTCGGTGTCGCCAGTCGTGAGGCAATTGCAACTCCCGAAGATCGACCTACCTAAATTCTACGGAGACCAACTCGCTTGGGAGGGGTTCCGCGATCTTTTCCGCTCGTTAGTACACGACTCGCCGGACATACCGGGTGTTCAAAAACTCCAGTACCTTAAGATCTGCCTCAAGGGCGAGGCGGAAGCCTTAGTGGCCAACGTCCCGCTATCGGATGCCGCGTATCAGGGGGCGTGGGATGACCTCGTTGCGCGATATGACAATCCGCGAATGTTACTTTTCGCGCACATGAGAAACCTGCTGGCATGTCCAGCTATTACGAAAGCTTCATCTAGTGAGCTGAAAAGGGTGCTGGGAGTAGTAACCACCTCGATTCGAGCGTTTGCGTCTCTCAAGCGACCGGTTAGCCACTGGGACGACTGGTTTGTTCATCTTCTAGTCTGCAAGCTAGACCCGGTTACGCGCCTTAACTGGGAGACGTCGTTGGCGGACTCGCGAGCTATCCCGACTTTTAAGCACCTCCAGGACTATCTGGAGAACCGAGTTCGAGCATTGGACGCGGCCCACCCGGAGACGGCGTTGGCCGCTACCAGCGCGTCCTCGAAAACGGGCAAGCAGGCGCGCGTGTCTTCGAATGCGACAACGACGGGCAAGCCCGCGAAAAACAAGAAGTGCGCGCTCTGCGACGGTTCGCATTTGCTGCCCTACTGTGGGAAGTTCAAGGGAATGACCGTCGCACAGAGAAGTGACAAAGTGAAGGAGTTCGGGCTGTGCTTAAACTGCATGCGTGCGGGTCACCGGGCGAATGCCTGCACGACAGACGGACGTTGCCTGGTGTGCGCGGACAGGCACCACACAATGCTGCACGGCGACGGACCATCCTCTGGGAGCTCGACCGAGGCGTGTGGAATAAATCCGCCTCCTCCCAAGGAGCCACAGGGCGCAACGGCGCTGAGCGCCAGCGTCTGGGCACACTCAGCCGTCGCGGAAAGCGTGGTGTTGTTGGCGACGGCCCGAGTGTTGTTGCGAAATGCTCAAGGACACGTCGTCAAGGTTCGCGCCTTGCTGGATTCGGGCTCCGAGGCCACGTTCGTGTCGGAGTGGGTCGCTCAAACGCTGCAGCTTCGGCGAGAACCGGTGGACGTGACGGTGACGGGTCTCCAGGGAACGAAGACCGGAGCGGTCACCTCATCAGTCCAAGCGATCATCGGATCCGAGTTCTCCCCCGCGCTGCGACTCGAAACCGAGGCACTTGTGCTCAGGTCTCTCACTAATTTATTGCCTTCCAGACAAGTCACGCGAAAGAGATGGCCTCATCTGCGGGACCTGACCCTGGCGGATCCGGAGTACGACCAGCCCGCGAGGATTGATGCCATTCTGGGAGCGGGCGTGTACGGGCAAGTGCTGGAGCCGGCCATCTGCCGAGGCGAACCGGGTGCCCCGGTCGCCCAGTTAACCGCCTTTGGGTGGGTGCTCACCGGGACTCTGGACGGGCAGAGTGCTGGGACGACCTCGCACTGCGTCAGGGTGCACCATGCCCAGGGCGTCGACGGAGTCGAACGGGCTCTCCAACGCTTTTGGGAGTTGGAGGTCTCGACAGTCCAGCCTCTCACTCCGGCGCAGGAGCAGGCAAAGAGGCATTTCAAGGAGACTCACCAGCGGGACCATACCGGTCGATACATAGTTCGACTGCCGCGGAAGTCCTCAGACGGCGCCGCGTTGGGCGCCTCTCGGCACGCTGCGCTCCAGATGCTGCTCTCTTCTGAAAGACGGCTGGCCAAACAACCCGAGCTAAGGAGGAAGTATATCGCCTTCCTGGACGACTACCTAGACTCGGGGCACATGGAGCCAGTCCCGCTTGAGGAACGACCTCCAGACGGCTGTTTTTATATGCCACACCATGCGGTCTTCAAAAGGGGCGACCCCAATGGGAAGATCCGAGTCGTTTTTAATGCCTCCTTCCGTACGTCGACCGGTGTCTCGCTGAATGACCTCCTGCTGCCCAGTCCAAGGCTGCAACCGGACTTATGGCTGATCATTACACGGTGGAGGCTCTTTCGAGTGGCCTTCACGACGGACATCGTACAGATGTTCCGCCAGATTCGGATTCACCCGGAGGACGCGGACCAGCAGCGCATCGTGTGGCGAGCGGACCCAGCGGGGGAAGTCCAGGACTTGCGGCTTCTGACCGTCACTTACGGAACGACCCCTGCGCCGTTCTTGGCGCTGGAGACTCTGGATCAGCTCGCCGCTGACGAAGCAGCCAGGTACCCGATCGGCGCTTGGATACTGGTACGCAACCGATATGTGGACGACATCCTGGCCGGTGCTGACTCCGCGAAATTAGCTCGAGAGACTCAGAGGCAGCTGGTGGAGCTGCTGCGGGCCGGCGGATTCACTCTAGCGAAGTGGGCTGCCAACGACCCGTCTTTGTGTCCTGCTGGAAGCCAGGATGAACGACAGTTACCCATGGATGACTCGGTCGGCGCTCTGGGATTGTCGTGGCACCCGAGGTCCGACACCCTCTCCCTGAGCTTGTCCATGACCCCGGCCCAAGCCACTCTAACCAAGAGGACGGTGCTCTCGGCCGCGGCTCGCCTGTTCGACCCGCTTGGCTGGGTTGCGCCGGTGCTAATCTTCGCCAAAATTTTCCTGCAGGACCTCTGGCTGGCGGGCTGTGAATGGGACGAGCCCCTCCCCTCGGAACTCGCTAAAGCCTGGACCGGGTTCGTGAACTCGATCCCAGAGCTGACTGAAGTGAGGCTTCCCCGGTGGGTGCGGTTCACCGCCGGAAGTACGCGGTTGGAGCTGCACGGCTTCTCGGACGCCTCCGAGAGAGCCTATGCAGCGGCTGTCTACCTGCGATTTATAGACGAACACGGCATAATTCACTCGATGTTGCTGGTGGCCCGCACGAAGGTCGCGCCGGTCCGTACTCAAAGCGTCCCGCGATTGGAACTATGCGCGGCCCTACTACTCGCTCGGTTGCTGGACCGGGTGGCCCGGGGTCTCGGGTTGACCTTCTTATTCGTCTTTGGTTGGATCGATGCTCGTGTGGTGCTCTGCTGGCTCAGGTCTCACGCTTCGCGATGGACTCCCTTTGTGGCGAACCGAGTAGCGGCCATTCAGGAGCTCCTCCCAGCGAGTCATTGGGCCCATGTGAAGACGGACTCGAACCCGGCGGATCTGGCGACTCGTGGGGTCTCACCGGCAGAGCTGATAACGTCGCAGCTGTGGTGGCACGGCCCGCCCTGGCTGCGGCAGGAGAGAACCGAGTGGCCCGCCGCTGGCCCCAACGACGACTTCTCCACTCGGGAGGAGATAAAGGGGACGCTGCATCACGGCGCCCAAGTAGCGCCGGCGGATGACATGCTGGAAAGATTTTCATCTCTCTCCCGGTTGACCAGGGTCACCGCCTTTTGTTTCAGATTTTGCCATAACGCGCGGAGAAGGCAGCCCGCGCGGACAGGGTTCCTGACAACCTCGGAATTGGCGGAGAGCGTCATGCGCTGGGTCTTCCTGGAGCAACAGCGAGCTTTCGCTGAGGAGATCCGGAAGCTCGAGGCCGGACGTCCGCTCGGACCCGGATCTAGGTTGAAGGGCCTCTTTCCCTTTTTAGACGATCTGGGGACCCTCAGAGTGGGTGGCCGTCTGCATGCCGCTCCG
Organism: Temnothorax unifasciatus; assembly: GCA_030770225.1. NCBI lineage: Eukaryota > Metazoa > Arthropoda > Insecta > Hymenoptera > Formicidae > Temnothorax > Temnothorax unifasciatus. The sequence goes on along the minus strand of JASTWK010000916.1, from coordinate 30,639 downwards.
TTGGACTACGGTGGGCGGCACCCCCTCGTCCTTCCGGGAATGTCTCCCCTCTCGTGCCTGTTGGTACGACACGCCCACGCGACGACGATGCACGGGGGGCCCCGCCTGGTACAAAGCTTCTTACGCCGCCGCTATTGGATCCTGGGCGGGGGAGCATTAATCCGGAAGGAGATACACCGCTGCGTGCGCTGCGCGCGTTTCAAAGCGGAACTTGGCCGTCAGGAAATGGGCCGACTACCGCCGGAGAGACTACGACCGGCCCGGGCCTTCTTATCGTCCGGCGCGGATCGCGCCGCCAAAGGTCGCGCGTTCGTTTGTCGGCTAAGGTGGAAAAGCCTTATCGTCCTTACACGAGGATTGTGGACTGTATTCAAAAGGTTCTCGGTTATGCAACGTTAACACATTTATTCAATTGTCACATACACTCAAAATTATAGTCGGCAAGGCAAGCGCCATGCACCTTCTCGCGTAACAAGAGTATACGCCGTAACGCGGTAAGACAGGAATATCGTTCCGTTACACACGCTTACATACAGACTTCTGTCGAAGCTCGCTCTCAGTCTCCCTTTTCGCTCCTCTCTCCCCCGCGGCTTCTTATGGGAGGCGAGCGGGGCGGAGAGGAAAGCTCAGCGGCTCCTCACGCGCGGTAATGTAGTTAGGAATAAAATAAAGAAATAAGTTTAGTAGTATAATAATAAGAACAATAGCAATGACGCGAACAATCAGTCGAACAATATAACAGCTCTGACGTGTCCTTCGATAATCGAGCGACGAACGAATGCCGTTCCAACACATTTCTTATATTTTCAACGTACAAATTATGTAAGCGCTCAGTTTTATATGTAGTTGACTTAACAAACGTTGCATTGTGTAAATCTTCGATGTTTAGTTTTTAGATGTGGCGTAGTTTGGGCATTATGCCGAACTAAATAATAATTGTAATATCAACACGCTTGAAAAGGACCGAAAACACGGTCGAAACGTAGCGGTTTTTCTAATAAATTTGGCCAGTTGGGTCGAGTATAATAAAGACACTTACGTTGTTATTAAGTAAAAGGTAAACGCAAAAACATAAAATTAAGTAAATATATGTCGATTTTAAACAATTTAAACCACTCAGCTGAAGCTGAGCAGAAAATAGCCAGTGGGAAATAGTAATCGAATCGATGTCGAAACTATGTCGAATTGATGTCAAAGAGTTCAAATCGACATCGATTCGACATCGTTTCAACATCGATTTGATTGCGTGCATCATGTATGACTCTTAATTATTCGGCAAAGTTGTCCCAATATATTTTAAGAATATTTTATAATAATATATTTTAAATATTTATAATATTTTTAAAATAAATTTATAATTATTTAATAATATAATAATAACTCATTATTCTCACTGAAAAAAGTAACTTATCGTTACCATAATTCGTTTTTCTCATCGAAAAACGTAATCCCTGGTAACAAATTTTTCATATAACAACATATATGTATATAAATAAATATAATCCTTTTCTAAAAAGGGCATTACCCAGTGAACACAGTAATATAGCAGCAATGCAACGGCAATGTAACTGAATATAACAGGTTATATCAACCAAAGTGTTACATGCAACTTACATGTAATTTGCAATTTCCGACTCAGCAATATAACATGTTACATAACGTGTTATTTAACTATTACGTAACAGTTATAATAAAATAATGAGCGTAAAAAAAAATATTTTTTTTGAAATTTTATTACCATTTTATAACTAAATTTGTTTCTTAAGATGCAGTCTATGATTATAAATATTTTTTTGTATTTGAAAAAAACATTTACCTTGGTGGGATTCGAACTCGGACCTCTGGATCGTGAGCCAACTGCCTTACGTGGTAGACTACTTCTTAATTTGATGTAAGTGTTATATATAGTCTACATATGTCACAATCAGCGTAAATATATAATTTTTCAAAAATCATCTTAAGAAACAAATTCAGTTTAAAAAGAGTATACGTTATTTACCGATACAGATGGATACCCGGATTATATAAATTGATCATATAAATTATAAATATCTTGTAAATTATTAATAATTATTAATTATAAATTATATATTTTGTAAATTATAATTTTTGCCTTAAGGCGAACTAAAAGGCCTCTGCACAATATTAAACCTTTCAAACAAAAGATATATATTTAAAAACAATTAAAAATTTATGATGAAAAGCGCAGACCATTATTAGCTCTAGCAAAATAAAACGATGCAGGGTTTAAGATCCCGGGCACATAGAAAAACGTAAGCAGTAAGCAAATCAACAGTCTTATATTGTATGTTATTCCGTTACACCCCATTAATATTACCAGAATATTACTAGTTATACTAACATTGATACAAGCGTGTTACGTAACAATTACACAATTTTTGTTACATAACTGTAACGCCAATAAGATATATAACAGTCATATTACTTGCATATAACAATGTTAAATTGCATGTTACTTCCATGTTATGTAGCCCTTATATATCACAAGAATAACATTGTGATATTACATGTAACTTCCATGTTATATTGCCGTTATAAAATGTGTTCACTGGGTATATATATGATATATTATATACATATATATAAAATAATCAATAAGGAGCAAGCTCGTGTGTAAATAACAAGACAAGGTTAACGACCAATAACGAGCATTTAGGTTGACATGAATTCAAATATATTACATTACATTAACGATATTAAATTGGGACGTTTCGGCAACACCGTGCCTTCTTCAGCCTAACAAATTACAATAAATTAATCATAAATAAATTACGCATAATTACGAGTCATTCATTTTTCCATCCAAATAAGTACGATAATAATGTTATGAAGTCATATCGCTTTACAAACGGTATTTTGTCCGGAAGATGCGAAACCGAGGATAATCTTGAAGTTGTCAATGAATAAAATCGGAGTCACCGCATTCTCAAAAAACCTGCTTAAAAGTTTGGATAAATCCATGATTTATTCCACAATCGCCAATGGGAATGCATCGAGTCAAGCCAGCGAGGTATGCACGTCAACGTGACGAGTCAACAATAAAAAATTGAGAAATGCGTTTGAGCTGTAACAATGAATAAATATGGAAAACATGTTTCCAAACCGTAATGAACAGCCGTGCAACGTATGATTATTGAATTTATACGTACTGATAACCGAGAGAAAACCACGCTTTAATTTCAAATACTGTACTGCTTCAAATCTCACGTGTGACTGAGCATTATATCGCTGCCTCGTATTCGACTAACAACAATGGATGTCAATCGGACAATAAATAAGTCCCTATGGCTTGTTTGCAAGTTCACTTAAGATACTAAAATAGGAATCATCAAGTAACTCAGTATCTTTGATGGAATTAATGCCATTCTTTTGTTCCTTTATATGTATCATTTCTGAGATGAGTCGTTTATAATAATTTGTTTCAAAATCTAAAATTTCAGGATTGTTAAAATTAAAAGTATGATCCGAATTTAACATATGTTCCGTGATAACTGAGTATTTTGATGTATCCAACTTATAATTATTTTTGTGTTCGTTTATTCTTGTTTTTAGTTGTCGTTTGGTTTAACAAGAATAAACGAACACAAAAATAATTATAAGTTGGATACATCAAAATACTCAGTTATCACGGAACATATGTTAAATTCAGATCATACTTTTAATTTTAACAATCCTGAAATTTTAGATTTTGAAACAAATTATTATAAACGACTCATCTCAGAAATGATACATATAAAGGAACAAAAGAATGGCATTAATTCCATCAAAGATACTGAGTTACTTGATGATTCCTATTTTAGTATCTTAAGTGAACTTGCAAACAAGCCATAGGGACTTATTTATTGTCCGATTGACATCCGTTGTTGTTAGTCGAATACGAGGCAGCGATATAATGCTCAGTCACACGTGAGATTTGAAGCAGTACAGTATTTGAAATTAAAGCGTGGTTTTCTCTCGGTTATCAGTACGTATAAATTCAATAATCATACGTTGCACGGCTGTTCATTACGGTTCGGAAACATGTTTTCCATATTTATTCATTGTTACAGCTCAAACGCATTTCTCAATTTTTTATTGTTGACTCGTCACGTTGACGTGCATACCTCGCTGGCTTGACTCGATGCATTCCCATTGGCGATTGTGGAATAAATCATGGATTCATCCGAACTTTTAAGCAGGTTTTTTTGAAAATGCGGTGACTCCGATTTTATTCAATTGACAACTTCAAGATTATCCTCGGTTTCGCATCTTCCGGACAAAATACCGTTTGTAAAGCGATATGACTTCATAACATTATTATCGTACTTATTTGGATGGAAAAATGAATGACTCGTAATTATGCGTAATTTATTTATGATTAATTTATTGTAATTTGTTAGGCTGAAGAAGGCACGGTGTTGCCGAAACGTCCCAATTTAATATCGTTAATGTAATGTAATATATTTGAATTCATGTCAACCTAAATGCTCGTTATTGGTCTTACATATATATATATATATATATATATATATATATATATATATATATATATATATATATATATATATATATATATATATAATTTATATAAATTTATATAATTTATATAAATTTATATAAATTATATATTAGATCGCATACTTAGTTAATGTATAATTTAAAACACAATAATTTTCAGCTTTCTTTGATTCAGGAAACAATTTAGTTCTTTTCATCTCATAAGTCGAATCGATATCGAACCGATATCGAATCGTTGATAATGGACAAACATGAAAAACATTGAAAATATTGAAAGAAAGTATTATATTATATTGCTACATGCTACCAGAACAGATTGTTTGCAAAGTTATCATAACATCGAAATAATCTCGAAATATTTGAAACTATCGATTTTCAACAACCTGCAGAACCATCGATGAGATCTGATGGAATCGATATCGAATCGACGTCGATCCGATGTATCGTTTCTCACTGGGATTGCTCTTGATCAATTAGGCATAGAAAACTCTAAAATTCGGAAAGGCGTTAACGGCGACATTATAATCAAGATTCCCGGGGCTGACGGGTCTTTTAAAGCGGACAACTTAGCCAAAAAGCTTAAAGAAGTGTTAGGGGAAGACACAGCAAGAATAGCACGACCTACTATAATGGGGGAAATTAGGATGTGGAATCTCGACGATTCTATATCCCCAATTGACATTACAAACGAGATCTCCATTGTAGGAGATTGCGACGAGAACCAAATTAAGTTGGGAAACCTACGCAATGAATAATGGTCTTCTTTCTGTGTGGATTAAATGTCCTCTCGTGGCGGCAATCAAGATCACAAATTCAAATAAATTTAGGATAGGATGGACCATAGCACGGGTAGAGCTCCTGGAGGCAAGGCCTACCCAGTGCTACAAATGCTGGCGATTTGGACATACTCGGAATAATTGTTCGTTCGCTGAAAACAGATCTGGGAACTGTTTCAGATGCGGCGCCCAGGATCACCGCATAGACAAGTGCAGATCGAGTCCTCACTGCGTTATTTGTGCAGGAAACGGAAAGGAGAGTGGGCATCGTTTGAGCTCCACTCGATCTTGTTTTGTAAGGGATTCACCCAATCGAAATGCAGCAAGAAATGGCTAATTTTTTGCAAGCCAATCTAAATAGAAGCAAGGAGGCTCAAGACCTCCTTGTGCATCAATCTGCTGAACTGGGAGTCGCGATGTGCGTACTATCCGAACGTGCACGCATGCCCGACTCCCAACTCTGGTTTGTTAGCCGAGATAAAAAGGCTGCAATATTTGTAAATAGGAATGTTGTAAATTTCCCTGTTAAATTACATTATCAGGGTCATAGCTCTGTTTCAATTAGGTTTAAGAATTTGTATATAATAAAGTGTGATAAAGACCCTCGAGATAATGATATGTAGGTAGAAGGGGCTGTAAGGGTCAACGCGGATCTAGGTGCGTTTAAATATTATTTATTCTTCGATTACAAAAAACCATACGTTTCGGCTCCTGTCCGAGCCATCCTCAGTGGTATAATTTTAACATAGCATATTCTCCTTCAACATCGTGACCGTTTCCAAAATTGACAGACTACAAGGTCCAAATCAAGTAGTCTGGAGAAAACAAAATACATCGCAGAGTCAAAAAATAAAATCGTACAGAAAATAATATGTGAAAGAGATCTGTAAGAGAAGATCTCGTTGACTCGACGCACAACGTAAGACTGTGTCTTACTCGGACAGGAGCCGAAACGTATGGTTTTTTGTAATCGAAGAATAAATAATATTTAAACGCACCTAGATCCGCGTTGACCCTTACAGCCCCTTCTACCTACATATAATTTGTATATAGTTTCTATATATATATATCACCTAATTCTAATGTGGCCCAATTTCAGAGCTTCCTGGATGAATTAACCACAATATGTTCGAGTATGCCTGGAAACAGTGAACTATTAGTCTGCGGTGATTTTAACGTCCACAGTCATGTATGAGGCTGTCATTCTGCCGATTTCAAGGGTGATTTTTAGAAGAGTGGACCGCACAAACAGATTTACGCCTGATAAATATCGGTAATAGACCTACTTTTGTCGGTCATCAGGGCAGCTCAATAATTGACCTGACTTGGGCATCTCCGAATCTCGCGAATAGAATAAGGGATTGGTCAGTTAGAGAGGATGTTGAATCTTTATCTGATTATATGTACATATATTTTACAATACTCGACAACATAAATCGCACTTCAATTCCGCCACCATAGCCGAGGTGGAATTTAAAGCAGATGGACACTGATTTATATATGGCCGCGATTGATTGGACATGCGCGGTCACACCTAAAGATGAGAACTTTATTATTGAGGCTACCAGACAAATGGATTCACCTATGCGTATCTAACGCATGCAAAGTGGCGGTTCCTCGTCTACGCGCTCATGGAACTCGGCCGACTTATTGGTGGAATGATAACATCAAACTATTGCGGACTGCGGCTATCAAGGCCAGACGAATTTGGTTCCGAGGGCGAACCAGGGACACTCCTGTAATCTTGGCTGGGAAGAGAGCGGCATATGTTCTTGCTAACCGCGAATTAAAACTGGAAATCCGGAAATCAAAGTCGAAAGCCTGGCAAGAGCTTATCTCGACGTTGGATGAAGACCCATGGGGATTACCCTATAGAATTGTTATGGGAAAACTTCGTAAGCCAACACCTAGCCTAACAACAACGCTTAAACCAGATGTATTAAACGATCTTCTTGACAAATTGTTTCCTCCGGGAAAAGTTTTGATCCCCGTAGACCTTGGGGACTGCGAAGGGGGGCGAACCCCGGTTACGGTGAACGAGGTCCTGCGGGTCATTGCTGCGAAGAAAAATACTGGAACAACTCCTGGCCCGGACGGTTTCAAAGCAAACACGATCAAAAAGTTTCCTGGGTCAATGATAGGTAGACTAGTACAGATCTTCAACATCTATCTTAGATGCGGAATGTTCCCAATAAGTTGGAAAACAGCAGATTTAGTTTTAATTCCCAAGGAGGGCTCGTCTGAGGAATCTCCAAAGGCACGCCCAATTTGCTTCTTGAACGAGATTGGGAAGACGTTTGAGAGAGTGATCGCTAAACGTCTCTTGGATTACATGGACGAAAATCCTGCGGCCAACCTATCCGATCACCAATTTGGGTTCCGGAAAAGAAGATCTACTACGGACGCCTTATTCCTCTTTAGAAGTATCGTTTCGGAGGCCCGCGCTAATGGTAGAGTGACTTTGGCGGTGTCTTTAGACATAATAAATGCTTTTAATTTAATCAAGCTCTGGGCCATAAGGAGAGCCCTCCGGGTGAAGGGCTTCCCCCGGTATTTGCGCCGAATTCTGGAGTCTTATCTTACCGACAGAAAGATTAGGTTTGTCGCACCTGATGGTTCTCGTCGCACAAGAAGAGTGAACAGGGGGGTCCCGCAGGAATCGGTGCTGGGCCCCTGCTCTGAAACATTGTTTTCGACTATGTTTTGAGAACTCTGCTTCCTAGGAACTGTCATTTAATATGTTATGCCGATGACACCTTGCTAATTGTCGAAGGTGACAATTATGATGCAGTCTGCGAATTAGTAGACGAATGTCTGGAGCGTCTTTTAACAAATATCAGGTTTCTGGGCCTGGAGGTATCATGGGATAAGATTGAGGCAATCTTCTTTGGAAAATCCCCACGAAATTCCCAGTTTGAGTTCGATGGTAATGTAATCTCCGTTAAAAACAAGATGAAATATCTTGGGGTCATAATTGATAACAGATGGAATTTCTGTTCACATTTTCAACATGTAATATCAAAGACCTCAAAGATCAATAGGGCTCTCTATGGGATCCTTCCGAACCTCCGTGGTCCAATAAAAAACAAAAGACGACTCTATTATAGCGTAATCTTGTCCGTAATCCTTTATGCGGCCCCGATTTGGGGCATGGAACTAAATAAATCTGAGACACAGAAGAGGCTCTTTTGTCGGGTACTCCGTGTTACCGCGTCTAGAACAATCATGGCATACCGCACGGTGTCGTACGAGGCGGCTACACTTCTCGCGAGGATCCCGCCTCTCCACCTGTATGCGGCTTATCTTCGCCGAGTATACATGAATCTTTGGGAGCTGAAAGAACTAGGATCCTTTAAGGCCAATTCTCCGGCGGAAGAACGTGCGACGGAGTGGCTGGTACTTCGTAGGGAATGGTCTGCCCACATACAGGACCAACGTCTATCTGGGAAGAGGACTAGGAATGCGATTATCCCTAAATTTGATGAGTGGATAGACAGGAGGACAGGTTTTTTAACCTTTCGGATGACACAGATCATGACCGGGCACGGATGTTTTGGGTCCTTCCTTTACAGGATCGGGAAGGAGGACAGTCCTGGGTGCCGATACTGTCAATGCACTGAGGATACGGCTAAGGACACGCTCGCTTCCTGCCCCTTTTGGGGCATTGAGCGGGGTGAACTTACTGCTGTTCTGGGGCAGAACCTGTCCTTGGACGTAGTGGTTTCCAGAATATGTGACTCAAGTGAGGCATGGAGGTCTTTCTCCATCTTCGCAGAACGAGTAATGCAGAAGAAAGAAGAGGATGAGCGAAGAAGGCAACTCGTTGTCAAAAATGTCGACGGGGACTATGTGTAGTGTTATCGTTTCCGTTTCTTTCGGACTGCGTATAGTATAGGATTTCGAAACATTGAAAGATTGTATTGCGGCGTGCGTTTTTTGTTTACGGCATATGCGGGTGCTATCGGGGTCTCTGGCGTGTCTGCAGGATTGGGCGGTTGGGCGCCGGTCGGTGGTGGGCTTTCCTTCTCCTGGGGTCCGGCGCGTCGCCTCGCGCGACGCCCCCGGATCCCTGGGGGGTTGGTGGCCCGGGGGCGGTCGGCGCCTGTCGCTTTCTTGGGGTCGCGAGGGATCCCCACGTTTTTTTTATGCGCAATGTATTTTGCCTGTCTGTTTTGTCTTGTTCGGGGTGCCGTTGCTGTTGGTCGCGGGGTCCTTCTGGGGTCGGTCGGCCGGGGCTGGCTGCTCGCTGCTTTTCGGGGCTCCGGCCCCACCGTTTAGGTGGGAACCGGATGCCTCTTTGTGGCGGTGGGTCGCGGTTGGTCGTCCCCTGGTGGGCCTCCGTGGTTTTGTGGCGGTGCCCCCGCTAAATGTTCTATGCGCCCTTTCCCTGGGCCCTCTCCTTGTGGTGGGCCCAGGGGAGGGGCGCAGCGTTTCTCTCGCCAGGAACCATCTGTCTTGGCCAGAGATGTGGATCCAAGAAATCGGATCCAGGGTTTTTTCTTGGTGGGCGAGTTTCCCTTAATATTAACGGGTTCGGCTGACGGCTGGCGCCTAAATGCCGGGCCCGTGTTTTGTTTCACGTGAAACTCTCTATCCGGGTAGAGAGCTCCTGTTTGTGCTGTTCGTGCACGTCCTGCGATTCGTGTACGTCTTCTTATGGGGGTGTGAACTCCCCCGATGAACGGTACCGCAGCCAATGAAGATGCTCCTCAATGATATGACTGCCCGCGGCTATTATCATGAGGAGCATCTGAGGCGGTCGAATGGTGACACTTGTGTCCGAACCATTCGACTGAGGACTTAGTTTCTCGGGGGACAAAACACCCCCTGGTCTTGACCTGCGTTGGTCTTTTGTCTTTGGTTTACGTATTTTCTGTCGCCTCAAGCGTGGGGACTGTCGTGCCACGTGATGTTTGCCTCGTGTGTGCCATGTGTCGCGACTGTAGTCCGTAGTGCTGTGTTTAGGGAGAGGAGTTTTAGTGGGTGCAAGCCCCACACATCCCGGGTGGCCGGTCCCCGGTAGAATACGCGAGGTATTTCCCCTCTTCCTCCGAAACAAAAAAAAATTAGAAAGATAGGCTGCCAACATTTACATATTAAATATATTAGGAATTTGACAAATATACGTAACGTCAACGTCAGGAAGTTTAAGTATTAACAATTTTTCGCAATTTTATACGCAATTGCACTTAGAAACGGATAGAGCAAGCAAGTCACAATTACATGAAAATGCAGATAAATATTTATCTGTTTCCTGTAAAAAAAAACGGATAGAATACGTATACGTATTTGCAGTAAGAAACGGATAGAAAGCGTATACGCATTTTCAGTAAGAAACAGATAGAGCGGACAAGTAAACGTTACGTCGACAAATGCAGATAAATATTCTATCTGTTTTTATGTTAAAAAAACGGACAGAATATGTATACGTATTTGCAGTAAGAAACGGATAGAAAGCGTATACGCATTTTCAGTAAGAAACAGATAGAGCGGACAAGTAAACGTTACGTCGACAAATGCAGATAAATATTCTGTCCGGTTCCGCAATCAGATGCGGATAGACATTCAAAACTGGTTGCGTATAGAAACGGATAAGATTCGTAAATACGTTTGCGAATAGATTCGGATAAGTTCCGTTCCGTTAGGAATCAGTTAGATGCAGTTTAACCTTTCCTACCGTCTTTGCGTACACAGTCTTATATAATCTGCAACACTTTTTATCTGTTTCTATCCGTAATTGCAGGGAAAGAAACGCATAGTAAAACAGTCAAAAACGGATAGAATGCACGTTCCATCCGTTTCTAACGGTAATTTTTACCAGGGTAGTGTAAAGGTTTGGGTAACGATCCTTATAAAAACGACTTGCAAACCCTGCGGGGATAGCAAGCAATAAAGATAGTTTATATATATATGTATATATATATATATATATATATATATATATATATATATATATATATATATATATATATATATATATATATATATATATATATATATACTAGCTGGTTACCCGGGCCTCTTTCTTCAAACGACTTCATTTGTGTTTCAATATCCTTATTCTGGCTTCCAAAAAATCGGTAACGAAAAATTATACACTTTATAACACTCCCCAGAAATTAATTTGGCAATTAAACCCATTCTCGAACAATCAATAAAAATATTGAACCGGTTTGAACTAAATTGATAAATCTGTAGATTAGGGGAGACCAGGGCTATTCATGACACATTTTTGTTTCGAATTTTTTTCTCGCTTCGTATAAATGCTTAAAAATTTTTTATTAGTGCGATGTAATCGTCCATCCTTCTAGTTTAAAAGAAAAAAAAAAGGTTTATCTCTCACGAGTCTCGAAATATATTAAAAAATGTATCGCTATGTCATGTGTCACGAATTGCCCCGGGGCCGGGGTAATTCGTGACAGGCCACGGGGTAATTCGTGACACTTTTTCTGGTCGAACAAACTATATGGATTTCTTTCGTTTTTGTAATTTTTATCTACTTTATATTTTAAAAAATCCTTTATTTGTTAGAGTTTACATATTATATGCTGACCTACAAAAAATTATAAAGAAAAAAGTAGGTACCATTCAATTACGGGGAACTTTTCGAGGGCGTCCACGGCCCCTGCGAACTGGTTCTTTCTTTGAATTCGTGGTGTTTTTGGGAGCGTTTTTTGTTGCTTTGTCTTTTTTTCTTCTATCAATGAAGCAATTTCTGCGGGGTCAGTCTGCCCCGGTTGCTCGTGTCACGAAATGCCCCGATGTGGTTTTTCCTCATTCATGATCTGTCACTTACAAATAAGAAAGAATAGACTAAAATCTACTTATGCATGATGCTTAGTGAAGTCGAGTGACTAAATACAACTTACCGTTTCGGATCTCTTATTATTATATTCGGCGAGAAAACAAATTTTCGGGATTTGGAAAATTTTACTTTCAGCACTCGAAGTCAGACTTTCTGTCACTGCGAGAGAAAAATAGTTGACACGCAAATGCCACTCCGTTGGTACCTAAAGGACACTAAAAGAGATCTATGATTGATATTACAGGTTTCTAGCAGCAAGCATTTTAATGTTAGGCCCGCGACAAAATTTCAGCAGTGTCACGAATAGCCCCGGTCTCTCCTAATGTAAAATTAAATCATTAAAATTTTTGGACCTGTTTCAACAAAAGCGAACCGGTTTTAACTAAATCAATAAATCGGTAGATTAACGTAAAATTAAATTATTCCGGGTTCCAAAAAATTGGTAAAATTAAATTATTCCGGGTTCCAAAAAATTGGTAACAAAAAACTATACAGTTTATAGCACTCCCCGAAAAATTCTACCCCTGTTTTATATACAATTCTTTAAGATTCGGTCAATTATTGCCCGAAAAATTGGAAAAATTTCTGATACCGGTTCCCAAAAAAATTGGTAACAAAAAACTATACACTCTATAGCACTTCCCGGAAAAGGACCCCGCGGAATTCTTATGAAAAATGGCTTTCGGTCAAATGTTTCGATACTTTGCAAAAAGTTAGTTCTCAACATGTAGATTAAAAGTGTCAATGGGCATAAAGCTCTAAAAATTCGAGATTTTGAGCTACAGCCATCCAAAGTGGTAGATTTTTGAATTTCTGCAGCATATTCCGAAGTTCAGCAACGGTAGCTTATCTTAGTTGAGTGAGGTTTTACAAAAAAATGTGGGGCGTCCCGCCAGCTAAGGCAAGACTGTGGAGCGTCCGGCCAGCTAAAGCAAGACTGTGGGGCGTCCAGCCAGCTAAGACAAGACTGTGGGGCGTCCGGCCAGCTAAGACAAGACTGTGGGGCGTCCGGCCAGCTAAGACAAGACTGTGGAGCGTCCGGCCAGCTAAGACAAGATTGTGAGGCGTCCGGCCAGCTAAGACAAGACTGTGGGGCGTCCGGCCAGCTAAAGCAAGACTGTGGGGCGTCCAGCCAGCTAAGACAAGATTATGAGGCGTCCGGCCAGCTAAGACAAGACTGTGGGGCGTCCGGCCAGCTAAGACAAGACTGTGGGGCGTCCGGCCAGCTAAGACAAGACTGTGGGGCGTCCAACCAGTTAAGACAAGACTGTGGGGCGTCCGACCAGCTAAGACAAGACTGTGGGGCGTCCGGCCAGCTAAGACAAAACTGTGGGGCGTCTTAACTGGCCGGACGCTCCACAGTCTTGTTTTAGTTGGCCGGACGCCCCACAGTCTTGTCTTAGCTGGCCAGGACGCCCCACAGTCTTGTCTTAGCTGGCCGGACGCCCCACAGTCTTGCCTTAGCTGGCCGGACGCCCCACATTTTTTTGTAAAACCTCACTCAACTAAGATAAGCTACCGTTGCCGAACTTCGGAATATGCTGCAGAAATTCAAAAATCTACCACTTTGGATGGCTGTAGCTCAAAATCTCGAATTTTTAGAGCTTCATGCCCATTGACACTTTTAATCTACATGTTGAGAACTAACTTTTTGCAAAGTTTCGAAAAATTTGACCGAAAACCATTTTTCATAAGGATTCCGCGGGGTCCTTTATCAAATTTTTTGATAGCCATCGGTAGAGTCTATCTTATTTAAAAAAAATTATTTTCGAAAAAAAATTAAGAAAAAGTCCCTTAAAAAATTGAAGTTATTGGAATCCCATTTTCTTATAGGTCTCAAAAATTTCGAAATTAAGTCTAGAATTTGTGAAATTTTGTTGAAAAAAATTAAAACGGTCGCACTGAAAAAAACAAACATTTTTTAATTAAATCCTAAAAAAAACAGTCATATTGCTCATTAAACATTTTTTCGATATTTTCTTCGAAAAGTTCAGTGAAAAACGAAAAGAAAGACCATCTCATTTTTTACATTATCTTTTTTTCTTCTTAAAGTTACAGGCATTTAAAATTTTCCAAATTTTAAACTGCATTTTTTTTTAATCTATAACTTAAGTATGAGTAGAGATAAAAATCTAAAAAAAATCATAGAAGCTACTTTTATTTAATATAAAAACAAAAAATTTTCGACCAAATCAAAAATGGTCGAGGACATTCATCGGTTGAGTTGGCATGGAATGCCCCATATATATATATATATACACGGAGATATACACTTACGTAATATATACAGTTATAGAGATATACACTTATGTAATATACACAGTTACATACCAAAGTTTTTCCACACCCTGTATATATGTATATATATATATGGAGCATTCCACGCTAATTCGCAAGGGGTCAAACTTCGACCTTTTTATTTTTGATGGCTGCTCGTTTTTTAACAGGTCTTTACGAGTACTATACCCCTGTAAGAACTTTTCTATAATAAATGTAGCGTTTCCGAAATAGAGCCTGCGCAAAATGAGGACTGCAAAATTTTCAATGAATTTTTTCGCCTATTAGACAACGTCTAAGAAAAAAAATCATTGAACATAAAATACGCTATTTAGATCATAGTTTTAAAAAAAAATTACTCCAAATTTTTATAATAATGATTTTAAACTAATTAAAGTAAAAAAACACACAAAAATTTGAATATCTCAAAAACCCCATTTTCTATTTTTTTGAAATTTATAGGAAATATTCTAGGGAGTATTAGAAAAATTTTAAGCCTGGTCCGAAGTTGCGCAAAATTTTTGGGAATTTTTTATAAATTTTTTTGTGAGGCAGTAGTAATATTTGACTCACAAAAGTGTAGTTAAAAACGCGTTTCAGACAGTTCTGAATCGATTTAGATGTACTTTTTTTTAGTGATTGACGTTACTATGATAAAGATCTCGGCATAGCACACGACAATTGCGATGAACAGTGTGGGAAAGGCGAAAAAAATAGATTTATGAAGAAATTTAATTCAATAAGTACATTTATTTAAGAACATATTATTTATTATTTTATTATTTTGTGCTCAGTATAATTATTTGAAAATGAGTAATCTTTAACAATTAATTTATCATTTTTACTTGGTATGACGCAGTGGACACGTTGAGTCTGAGGTATTCTTTTTGTTTGATTGTACTGATTTGTCAAAAATTCGGCGGCAATTTCATAATTTTTTTTGTCCCAATACTTGACAGTGATGGATGGCAGTGTGTCCGGTTCATTAGCCCAGTTGAATAAATCCATCGGGTCCAAAATTTGTTGGTCGGTAGGACGTTGAAGACTTGCTCGCGCAGCTAAGCGTTTCAGCGTCCCACCGATTCCATCACATGGCCCTTTGCCATGAGCAGTGGCAAAGAAGTGCCATTCAGCGCGAACACCAAAGTCGACCTCGTGGTGGTAAATGTTCGAGAAATTTTTAAAATTTTTGAATTGCTGCGGTGCTCCGTCAGAAAAATAAATTATTTTTGAGACGTGTGGTACGAGAGACTTCAGGAATTCGTCTTGAAACATTGATTTCACAAAGTTTTCAAATATTTAATCTGAAACGTAGGAAAATCTACTGTGGTGTCACACCGACTTTGCATTACTACACATACAAAAATCCTCTGATTGGCGCGCGCAACAACATGTCCGCTCGACCTGGAGCGCGCGGTCGAGCGGACATGTTGTTGCGCGCGCCAATCAGAGGATTTTTGTATGTGTAGTAATGCAAAGTCGGTGTGACACCACAGTAGATTTTCGTACGTTTCAGATTAAATATTTGAAAACTTTGTGAAATCAATGTTTCAAGACGAATTCCTGAAGTCTCTCGTACCACACGTCTCAAAAATAATTTATTTTTCTGACGGAGCACCGCAGCAATTCAAAAATTTTAAAAATTTCTCGAACATTTACCACCACGAGGTCGACTTTGGTGTTCGCGCTGAATGGCACTTCTTTGCCACTGCTCATGGCAAAGGGCCATGTGATGGAATCGGTGGGACGCTGAAACGCTTAGCTGCGCGAGCAAGTCTTCAACGTCCTACCGACCAACAAATTTTGGACCCGATGAATTTATTCAACTGAGCTAATGAACCGGGCACACTGCCATCCATCACTGTCAAGTATTGGGACAAAAAAAAATTATGAAATTGCCGCCGAATTTTTGACAGGTCGGTACAATCAAACAAAAAGAATACCTCAGACTCAACGTGTCCACTGCGTCATACCAAGTAAAAATGATAAATTAATTGTTAAAGATTACTCATTTTCAAATAATTATACTGAGCACAAAATAATAAAATAATAAATAATATGTTCTTAAATAAATGTACTTATTGAATTAAATTTCTTCATAAATCTATTTTTTTCGCCTTTCCCATACTGTTCATCGCAATTGTCGTGTGTTATGCCGAGATCTTTATCATAGTAACGTCAATCACTAAAAAAAAGTACATCTAAATCGATTCAGAACTGTCTGAAACGCGTTTTTAACTACACTTTTGTGAGTCAAATATTACTACTGCCTCACAAAAAAATTTATAAAAAATTCCCAAAAATTCTGCGCAACTTCGGACCAGGCTTAAAATTTTTTTAATACTCCCTAGAATATTTCCTATAAATTTCAAAAAAATAGAAAATGGGGTTTTTGAGATATTCAAATTTTTGTGTTTTTTTACTTTAATTAGTTTAAAATCATTATTATAAAAATTTGGAGTAATTTTTTTTTTAAATTATGATCTAAATAGCGTATTTTATGTTCAATGATTTTTTTTCTTGGACGTTGTCTAATAGGCGAAAAAATTCATTGAAAATTTTGCAGTCCTCATTTTGCGCAGGCTCTATTTCGGAAACGCTACATTTATTATAGAAACGATCTTACAGGGGTATAGTACTCGTAAAGACCTGTTGAAAAACGAGCAGCCATAAAAAATAAAAAGGTCGAAGAGTGACCCCTTGCGAATTAGCGTGGAATGCCCCATATATATATATATACAGGGTGTGGAAAAACTTTGGTACGTAACTTCAAGGGCCGATAGAAAACACAAATACAAGCATTTTGAACATAGGAACCATGGGGTCCCCGGCACTTGGTTTCGGCGCACTTAGGTGAAGCGCCACAGTGAAACTTCAAACGCGTGTACAGCGCCAAAACTAAGTGCCGGGAATCCGTGGTTTCTATGTCTAAAATGCTTGTATTTGTGTCCTGTTCTATTGACCCCTGAAGTTAGTTGTATATTATTTATTTTTAAGAATAGTAATCTTATTTTGAATTTCCGCTGAATCAATGTAAAAAATGGTATTTTTCTAAATATCGTGTTTTTTTCGAAAACAAATAATTATTTTAACCTCTTCGATAGAAATACGTATAAATTAATATTCAGTAGTTTTAGTGTACATTTATAACGCGTTCTTCTTCCAGTTCCGTTAATTTTATTCGCTTTCTTCTAGCCGGTCATTCAGAAAAAAAATTTTATTCTAGAAGGTATTAAATATTATCATTCATTCACTCACTCATTCACTCTTGAGGGCTGTGTTTGTGTTAAAAGTATACTTTATTACCTCACGAAAAAAAAGCTAATTTTATTTAGTACCTATAGCTACGCAATTACGTCGGTAACTTCGCCACGCATCACTTACCTCTATTGCATTGTAGGGCGAATAATCACCGGGAAAGTTTATAAAGAAGGAAAGGAATGTGGCAGCTGGCTGAACATCGTTGATAATCGACGTAAAGTTTGGCATCTCCGCGCTGACTAGATCTTGCTCCTCTATAGAAATGATAGTATCTTGCGTTGCCATGTCTATGTTATGCTTCTTGTATTTTTTTAATTACGATGTCGGGCAAGCATACATAGCTATAGGAGATTGCCTTGCTTTGATTCCGGATGGAAAGATTCGGTAGCAGTTCCACTTTATTACAGTCCTTGTCAACTTTTGCTTTTCCTGCAAAATCACGATGACTGTAAACCTACCACTTCTACCATTAAAAATAAATTTGGATATATGCCATAATTAAATGCTAATTTATTATTAATTTATTTTAATTCCGAATTTGTGCCTATCTATTCGCAAAAAAATAACATTAAAGGTGGCGGTGCTGACTTCACATTATGCTAACACCCCCACATATGAAAAACATGTGGGTGATGAAACTAATGGATGACGCGACAGGTACCTATAGTATTGCTATGGGCAAATTCGAAGATCTGAAAAAAACATAAATAATCTCGTAATTTGTGCAAGAAAGTATATATCACGTTTTTGACGATACTTAGAAATTCTCTATCTCACATTTCCATTTAAAACAAAAAATTTAAACAGAAATAAAAAAATTATTTAGTATTTTCCGGTGATTTTTCGGAATTCTGGATTTGTAGCAAATAAGTACTAATGTATATTATAGCATTTAGGCTTGTGAACTTTCCTAGTTTTACTTTTTGTTACTCTTTTTCTGCCGTTAGGCTTTTAATTCAGATGATTATCCTCAGAAGAACGATTGAATGTAACGATATGAATAGGGAAAACTCGAAAGCGTACAGCGGTATTCATGCAAGGAGTCATTATCGTACTCTACGGAATAGGAAGCGCAGCAGAAGTCCGGACTGTAATTTTGCAGCGGCGACGACGTAAATTGCTGACTTAAAACGGTTTCAGAATGAAATTTCGCAGCAGCTTCCTCGTTTTATCTCATAGATAAAAGAGAATACGTGTGTATTATCGCTAAAACGATGATCGCTATCCGATGATAAACAAAAGTATCACGCGAATGTCTCGTCACCTGCACTAATAGGTATGTATTGATTGGAATCAAATATTTAATGGTGACTACTTAGGCTGCGTTTATCGTAAACTATAGTTTTCAGTATAATATATTGACAATGAATATCGAAATGCAGCCTTTATAGAAGTAGTTTCAAAAATCCTAAGACAATGTTGTTCCGTGAAATTTTGAATGTGTTGTAACAAAATAGTACAAGAGAATTGCGAAAATCATTAGTGTTTCTTTGTTGTCAATCTAATTATTTTGCTGGTTTAGTGGCTAGATTAGTTGGATCTTGGCACTAATGATCCGTGTAGTGTTAAGGATGGCCTTACATAACATAAGGCCCCGATCGTTAGTTATTAGTGATGCCATAAGAAAGATTTCCTTATTTTAACCTGATGAGGTCCCGATCATTATTTATTAGGGATTCCATAAGAAAGGTTTCCTTATTTTTGTCTAGTAAGAACCTTGTAAGGATTTGATAAGGATGTTTTAACTTTATAAATATACTTTTTTCATAAATATATTTATTAACACAAAATTTTGTAATAAGCTGGCACTGGTTTTTGACATTCACCCGACATTAAGAAATATTATATCATATATCCAATTCAAAATTTTATTACTCTTTTTAAACTGAATTTGTTTCTTAAGATGTTTTTTGAAAAATTGTATATTTGTGCTGGTTATGACATATGTAGACTATATATAACACTTACATTAAATTAAGAAGTAGTCTACCAAGTAAGGCAGTTGGCTCACGATCCAGAGATCCCGAGTTCGAATCCCACCAAAGTAAGTGTTTTTTTCAAATACGAGAAAATATTTATAATCATAGACTGCATCTTAAGAAACAAAGGGTATAGCCGGGTTTGTATGGGAAATCTGCCCCCGCGGCTTTTTCGATTCGCACTTGGGGGATCAATTTGACATTAAATAAAAATAATTTAGCTAAACTTTTAGCTCTTTATCTCAAACGATTTTCGAGATTTTCAAAAAAACCACTTTTTTCAATTTTATTTTTTTTTAATAGTAAAATTCAAAATTAATGAATGGTGATTTTTTTTCTAATTCTTAGGAGTAAAAGGGATGAAAAAACACTTTCATTATGAATCTCAGGTGGAAAGCCGATTTTTAAGAACAGAAATAAAACTATAATCATTTTTTTTACCGTGTTATTTAAAAGTGTCCACCGCCAAACTTTGTCAAAAAATGTCTTCTATACTCCTTTACACTCAGGAATTTTTTCATTTTTATTGAAGTGGTGGAACATTATGAAAAAAAATAAAAACTAATTTTTTTTTTTTCAAAATCTTGCGTTTGAACGCATTAAAACGCATTAAAACTCTTATACTGCTAGAGAAATATATAGAAAATAATTTTTCAACTGAAAAAACACAACTTACAAAAATATTTAAAAAATTAAGAAATGCATTACTTCAAAAAATAAAGGACATTAAAAATTTTTGAATTGACGTTAATTTTCTTTTTCACGCAAAAATTCATAGAAATAAAAAAATATAATGTTTCTGTACTATTGGCAATAATTTTATACCGTTAACAAATAAAAATGAAAATTCTTATTTGATAAGTTATACTATATTATTTATTTTTAACAATACGTATCATCAATTATTTACATTCAATGAAATGATTTCACATTAGATATATATAAAAAAGACTGTTTTGAATGACGTCGGTTAGTCTTCGTCACTGTCTTCATTCACTACAGCATTAACTTTTTCATTTATAAACAGACGACTCAATATTTCGGCAGGTCTTATTATTTTAGCCAAATATCGAGCGTAAGAAAGATAATATATGATAGCTGCAATGTGAGAGCAGCACCCTACAGTACGCCTACCATTAGCACAATCACAAAAATATCGACTAACCCCTCTATGTATAACATCTCAATTATTGAGATACGAGAGAATGGGAGGAAGAGAGGGTGAGAAAGTGGAAGTGGAAAAGAGGTAAAAGGGGAGAGAGAGGGGGAGCGATAAAGTATAAATATTAATAGAAATTTGTGACAATACTGCCACTACATCCGACGTCACTGTACCCGGCGTTCTTCACGATACAAATGAAGCCGCCGCGATTGCGATAAACAAGTCATGACTTCACTCGCCCTGTTTACGCGATCAGCGATAAGCTGAAGTGCTCTCTCGACACGTGAAAGATGTTCAGGTACAGTCCTATGCTTTGGCTCGATATGCTGTTAGTCAGTCTAACTCGAACCTTGGAAGAGAGAATCAAACATTGACGAATAAAAAAATTTCAAACCTCACGCATTTGCTTTCTCATTAAGAGAGATTCATATATTTTTTATGTTCTAAAAATTTCCAAAAATTTATATTATCAGAGTTGTATTTGAATGTTCACCACGCAAAATGATGCTGTGCATATCAAACATTTTATTGTTAGTCTAAAAATTTGGATTTTATAATAATTTTTTATATCTAATTATAATTATAATATTTTTTGGTTGAAGTTTAAGCATTTTTCTTTAAAAACTCTTATTAAATTAATGATTAAATAATTACCAAAAACAGGAATTTTTAAATGTGTTAAAACACAGGAATACATACGCACATATACAAT
Organism: Temnothorax unifasciatus; assembly: GCA_030770225.1. Classification (NCBI taxonomy): domain Eukaryota; kingdom Metazoa; phylum Arthropoda; class Insecta; order Hymenoptera; family Formicidae; genus Temnothorax; species Temnothorax unifasciatus. The sequence goes on along the minus strand of JASTWK010000916.1, from coordinate 9,149 downwards.
AATATATGTTATACTGCATGTAAAAGGATTAAAGCATTAAATCATTTTCTTGTGTCTGAGACTTGCAAAGAGATAAAAAATGAAATATTAAAATTAAGATCTAGTAAATTATAAACTGCAATTATAATGTTTAAAATTAAAAATATAAGGGAAAATAGCGAAGCTATACTTTAGATTGAATGGTAATAGTTATTTGTGCAATAAGTGCCGGAAGATGAAAATTCAGGGGTGCGGAGTTGACGCACGAGCCGAAGGCGAGTGCGGTCACCGCACCCGGGAATTTTCTACTTCACGCACGTGTTGCACACCCTATTTTATGTTGCAAGTGCGTGGAAAGTGGTCTATCACGCACGCGTCGCGTGCGTAATAGGCCACTTTCCATGCACGTGTGACATAAAAGATATTTTGAAATATATAGATGGAAAATGCACGCAAAGATGCATTAGATATCACTTCGCGAAGTACAAGAAACTTCTATTACGCTACGTATTTTAGCAGTTACGTCCTCTAGTTATAACGGCGAGATCTATGAAAATGTAATTTGCTAAATTGTAAAAAGATGTACCTAATTTGTTCGCGCGAATTAAATTGTATCTTAGAATGCGAAAATATCTTACTGTTTAAAAAAAATAAAGATTGTTATAATTTACTACATTTTGGGATCTTTTATATCAAAATGACATTGCAGTTTTGTTATATACTAGACACTACAGACGCGCGCTTTGCGCGCGCTATTTAGCTTTAACATTACACACAAGTGTCAAAATGTACAATGACAGCTGCTCATGAAGTAAGCACAGCGAAAGAACCAATTGTCATCGCGAAAAAGAAGCAACAATAACCGCGATATATTCGACTATCGACGTAACATGCCTTTTTTTTAGATCGATGACTTTTTTAATTAGGGATTATATAGGAAAGGATAGCATCTGATGACGATTAAATTAGAACGGAAATTAATTAGCAGCAATAATTAGAGTGGCTTTAGCTAACTTCAGTGACAATGCATTTAAGATAAGCTATACATGGATAATGATAAAGTTTTGTAATTAACAAAATTTATTGCCAAGTTCATGTTTGATTAAATTCAACAGCTAAATCAAAGTTTGTTTCTACGAAATAAACTCTGTTATATAATAAATTCTGTTACTTAATTTTAAAGTTGTTTAAGTATCTTTAAATTATATCTTTACTTTATTGTAATATTTATTGTAATATTCTCTGAATAGCCTCAAATCCTTCTTTCCGATATCGCGTAAAACCATTGTCGTTCATTTATCGGAAAAATGCGTCCAATTTCTTTCTGATATCCGAAGTAATCAGGTCAAGCGAAAGATCACGTCACATAATTTTGAGAAGCGAAAATGAAATCCTAATCGACTATTTTAATCTCTTGTGGATTGGAAAGCTGTACGTTCATTTTATTTAAAATCGAATAGGGAATAGTCACGATAACCTTTACCCACATGTATTTCTGTTAACTTGTAGAATATTCTTCCAGTATATAATTTTTAATTTGTTCTTTAAATAGGTGAATTAAAACAAGATGAAAGAATATTTGAGCTTGAAATAGAAAAAAAGTTATTATCTGCCTGTACCTATATAATTTTTTCATTAGCAGTATTACGACACATAAACACGGACAGAATAAAGAACAGAATTACCAAAATTATGTGCGGATTAATGGAAATTGAAATAACCGTTCATCCGGTTAGATACAAATCAACATAATAATAACTTTCGTAATAATTATACTATGAATTATATACATCTCGAAAAAACTATTAATTATTAACTATTAACTATTAAAACTATTAACTATTAAAAATTATTAACAGTATTAACATATATCTCGTATAAAGTATAAAACATTTTAAAAGAAATTAGCATCAACAATAAATTAAAACAAAATTTTCTAAACAAAATGTAAATTAATAATTCTATAATAAGTCGCCGATAAATCCATAGAATAAACGTCAAATGTATAAAGACATTGAATGAATAAAAAATAAAATAAATAAGATAACTCATGCGAATAATTTTCTTTCCATTTCAAGCTTAAGCACAAATATTCTTTTATTTTGTTTTAATTTGCCTACTAAAAGAACAAATCAAAACGCTCGTCTTGATGACATGTCTGGTATAAAAAAGAGAAAAAAGAAATTAAAGAAAATTCAATTTTACGCCAACTTTTCTTTATTACCTTGCGTATCTACTAAGAGCAATATTCCTTGTAGTAGTAGTGGCGAGAGATTATACGAGCTGTTTAATAAATGGAAACTATATAAAAAATTTCAAATATTCAGAGACGCGATATGCGATTCATCTCATCCGAATCCAGTGATACAACGGAATTAATTTGTTTTGCATACTTTCGCGTTCTCCACGTAGTTTCCATCCGCTACGGACTATGAATAATCGTAGTCTGCTATGAATAATCGTCGCTCGTGTTCATTCGTTTCGCTGCACCGTAGTCCACTTGTCTCAATGTTTCAGAATAAATTTCTCGTTCACATTTTTACTGTTGCAAAATGCAACTTTTGGAATCGCCGAAGGACTTTTCTTTGTAATCCTCTACGAGTTTCATTGCGAAAGTGGAGAACGTGTTGATTCACCGCATGACACATAGTATCCAAAACCAAGTTCGAGTCATGTTCGACACAGATACGTCTACCATTTTCGCAATTATATAGAATACTCACTTAGAAAGATAGATAGATAGAAATAAGAAGAGCAATTAGATGGGAAAGCCAAAAATGGGCACGAGAGAAGAAATCCAAAGAGGAAGAAGTGGATTTTTAGTCGAGTCCGAGTCATCATCCTTGGAAAGCACAAAAATCTGATTTAAAAATTATTCGGCATATCATTAAACGGAAATCACTTATGAGTCAATCATATACGGCTTGAGGGAGAAGCGAGAGAAATCGATTGTTACGATATCCGATTACTGATAAAGACGTAGGCGAGACCGGGGCTCGTTGGCACAGTTTTCACAATTTCGGCATTTCAGTTTTTAAACAATTAATGATCATGATTAAACGGTACTAATATGATAAAAAGAACCTTTCTTTACATTTTCATGCCAAAAACGCTTTAATATACCCGGGAAAAAAAACCCTTATAATATCTTATATGTTTATATAAGAAGCGGTCGTATATGCTCATATATAAATTTTGGCCGCATAACCTCTTATATGGTCATATATGATTATATAAGAGTATATAAGGACAAATAAAAAATATCTCTTATGATGTCTTATATGTTCATATAAAAAGCGATCTTATATGTTCATATATGAATTTTGACCTGATAAAAGCTTATATGGTCATATATGATTATATAAGATTATATATAAGGACATATATATTTAAATAAGTTTTAGACAATTGTTATATATTTTCAAATGTTATTTTTTAAGCGTGTCACTTTATTATAAGAGTGGACACCACGATATAACTCATACAAAAATTGTGTCGCTCCGAGACAGCGTCGCGCGAGAATAGCGCTAGACAGTGTCGTGTCTTTTGATGCCGTTCTTATAACACTATCTGTCAAATTTTAAATACGAGAAACAGATCACATCGAATGCCATCTATCGGATACTTTGAGATGCATATTCTGATCTGATCATATATAATCTTATATGATTATATAATTTCATATACAATTATATTATTTTCCAGTTTAACTTATAAGGTATGTTTGCAAAATAATATGATTAATATATTTGTTTATAAGAACTGTTATATAATTATATATATTATATAACAATTTTTTTACGAATTATTACAGGTAATTTTACTGTTTGCGAAAATATTTAATAAAAATTAATATGTCAATTAAAAAAATTAAGTATCTTATGCAAAAATTAAAAAAAAAAGAAAAACTTAAAATAACATAAGCAAGAAAAAGTGCCGTTTACGGTCGAAGTGGATCTTGATGCTTAATAATATTTTACAATATCAATTATTATTAAATACATGTTTTAGTTTTTTAAATTGGCACTGTGTGTCAATATGGACTTTGTTGGACTTAAAACGCAATTGTGTAAACTGAAACTAGAAATAATATATCTAATATTAATTTGATATTATCAAGTAAAATAATATACTAGAAGAATATTTATAACAGTTACACAAAATAGGGATAGATCCATTATAGGGTATATTCATATATGATATCTTTAACCTTATAAATATACTTTTACATGATCACACATGATAATATACTAGTATATAAAACCATATGTGACTATATAAAGTTATACTTAAAGAAGTTTTAGCCATATAATATTGTTCAAGATTATATTTCTATTTCTTATATGACCATATATAGTTATATATCTACTAATATGAACAAATAAGAGGTATTTTTTCCCGAGTATATATCATATATGCTCATATATGGCCATATATAATTATACTCTTATATATGGCTATATAATATTGTTTATAATTATATTTCCATTTCTTATATGATCATATATAATCATATATCTACTAATATAAACTAATATGAATAAATAAGAGGTTTTTTTCCCGGGAATATATATAGCTAAACCTCTTTAAGTATAACTTTATATAGTCATATATGGTCTTATATACTAGTATATTATCATGTGTAATCATGTAAAAGTAGGTATATTTATAAGGTTAAAATAATCATATATGAATATATACTCTATAATGAATCTATCATATAAATTTGTGTAACTGTTATAAATATTCTTCTAGTATATTATTTTACTTAGGGCGGCAGTGTGGTCTAGTGGTAGAGCGCCAGACTCGTAATCTGAGGAACCAGGTTCGAGTCCACTAGAGCCATGTAAACATGGAATGTTTTTCCGAAGCTGCGCCCCTCCGTGCAAGATGGGCTCTTGTGCGGAATAAACTGGGCTCCGTCTTTCGGAAAGAGACGTTAAGCCGTTGGTCCAAAAGGGTTTAAAGTGAGAGGAGGAAAGGGGTAGTAGTGTAAAAGTTTGGGTAACGTTCCTTATAAAAACGACTTGCAAACCCTGCGGGGATAAGCAATAAAGATAGTCTTTTATATTATTTACTTGAAAATATCAATTATATAAGATATATATTTCTAGTTTCAGTTTACACAATTGCGTTTTAAATCCGACAAAGTCCATATTGACACGCAGTGGCCAATTTAAAAAACTGAAACATGCTATTTAATAATAATGAGATTGTAAAATATTATTAAGCATCAAGATCCACTTCGACCGAAACGGTACTTCTTCTTGCTTAGTTATTTTAAGGTTTCTTTTTTTTCTAATTTTTGCATAAGATACTTAATTTTTTAAATTAACATATTAATTTTCTATTAAATATTTTCGTAAACAGTGAAATTACTTGTAATAATTCCTGAAAAAACTGTTATATAATATTATTGGAAATATATGTGGGAAACGTCTCGGAATGTGGTGAGATGGGCAGGAAACAATTTATTGTTCTTTATACCACTCTGAATACTTCTTTATTCTATATAAGTATATCACACTCTGTAACTGTAAACCGTAACAAGCCACGTCAGAACACGAGGGTGATCGAGACTCAGTAGCGCACACGGTGACCGCACGTACGCGTGGCGCTCCAAGGCGCGCGTCACACGGGCGCTGCCCTCTCGAGGAGCGGGAGCACATTGCTCGTTCAAAGCTCCACTCACGATACTCCCTCCCCTTTGTGCGAACGATCCCCTGGTGCGTCTCTAAGCTTCCTCTTTATCTGAAACATAACGAGAATTAATTATCGAGTAAAATTAATCTCTACCTTTGTTTAAACTCTAGATTCATTATCTTGTCTCTAAGGTATGCAAACGCTTCTAAAGGTAAGGGTTTTGTCATGATGTCTGCTAAATTCTCTTTGGTCTCAATCCATTCGACTTTCACCTTCTCTTGATCAACACACTGCTTGATAAAATCTCCATGAGTGTCGGCCATATGTTTTCTGTTTCCAGTTTCTTCTCTCTCTTCTAAGTTTTTTTTATTTTTTCTAACAATTTGTCATCAAACATTTTAAGTTTGTGACTTCCATCCTTCTTGGTGCAGTTTCCTGCTGCTCTGTTATCACACCAGATTGTTACAGGCAAGAATGTTTTCCAACAACATACCTGAGCGACTTGTCTAATGAGATTACTTCTTGACAGGCCTCACTCATTGCTAGATACTCTACTTGACAGGTAGAGAGTGTAACATATGTCTGTTTATGACTTCTCCATGCTATCACATCTCCAAATAATTTGATTATATATCCTCCAGTGGATGTAGAATCAATGCAATCTCTAAAACTAGCGTCTGTCAGTGATTCTAACTCATCTGTCTCACCTCTAAATATCAATCCTCGATTCACAGTTCCTCTAAGATATCTGAAGACTCTTTTAACATCTTGCCAGTCTTCTTCCGTGGGCTCTAGTTGTCTCCTTGCCAAATAGTTCACCGCAAAAGCTATATCAGGTCGTGTGGCATTTGCTAGATACATTAAGCTTCCTATAGCTTCTCTATAAGGTACTCTTTTAATTTCTTTTTCAATGCTCTTTTCTTCTAGTTTACTCTTTTTGTTTTTATTGCTCACTTTTCTGGTGACCATAAGAGTACTCTGAGGCTTGCATTTACTCATATGAAATTTTTCTAATATGCTCTCAGTATATCGCGTCTGATGAATATACATGTATTTTTCTTTTTTGTTTCGCTCTATTGTTATTCCTAGAAAGTTCTTAGGTTCTCCAAGATCCTTTGTCTCAAATGTTTCACTCAACTTCTTTTTGATTTCCTCTAATTTTTCCTGGTCATTACTTGCAACCAACATATCATCTACATAAAACAGTACGATCACTATTTTGCCTTCCTTCCTCCACGTGAACAGGCATGGCTCATGTAGGTTATTTTCTAATCCAAGTTTCTTAGCCTCTTCTGAAAATCTCTTATTCCATCTTTTTAGTCCATACAAAGCTCTATTTAATTTACATACCTTAGTCTTCTTAGTATTTTCATCTACTTCTACTCCGTCTGGAATTTCCATATATATCTCTTCTTCTAGAATACCATTCAAGAATGCAGTTTTTACATCCAATTGACAGGCATATAAATTATACTTGTTTATCATTACCAGTATAGATCTAACCAATGACAATCTCGAAACCGGTGCATATGTCCCTTTCAGATCATACGCATTTTTGTCTTTACATCCTCTTGTCACCAGTCTCGCTTTATATCTGGTTAATCCATCTGCTTCTAATTTTTTTTTTTTTTTAAATACCCATCTTGAATCTATGATGTTAGGTCGTCTACCATCTAACATCTCTGTCGGTCTATCAACAAGCGTCCATACTTGATTGATTTGCATGGACTCAAGTTATTCTATTACAGCATTTTTCCAGTTTTCTCATTCGCTGCTTGTCATCGCCTCTTCATATGTCGAGGGCTCTCTATGTAGTAATGCCAGAAGACATCGACTCAATTCGTCTTCATTCTCTATATTCTGTTGAATATTTTTCACAGTAGTATAATTAGCAAAGCTAATATCTTCTATTACCCTCCGCACATCAGTGTCTCCATTATCTTCTAGTTTTCTTCTAGTTTTATTTCTAGTCATTGGAGTTTCACTTTCCTTTTGTTCGACCTTCTGCTTTGGTTCATCTAATTGTTTTGTTTGTTTTCTCGGTCTTCTTCTTTTCCTTTTCTCAGGAATCTCTAGTTTCTGTTCTCCCTTTTCCTCGTCTTCTATGAATTCTTTCATCCAATTTTTATTCGAGTTTTTATCATCTTCTATTTTATTGTTTTTATATACATCTTTATATGTTACCTTTTCATTAAATCGGATGTGTCGGGACTCTATGAATCTTCTTGTGCTTGGATGCCAGAGTATATATCCAGTGTCAGTATATCCCACCAACACACCTCTAATAGCTCTCTTATCGAATTTCGACGTAGGCTTTGGTACTCTTGCATATCCAATGCATCCGAATCTCTTTATTTGCTCAAAGTGACAACTCATTTCTGGTAAAAACTTCTTCAACGGGATCTCGTATTCTATAGTTTTGTGTAGAGATCTGTTGTACGCATGCACAGCAGCGTCAACTGCCAACTCCCACATACTCTTTGGTAATCTCGAGTCGAACATATATGTTCTTACTTCTCTTGCAACGTTCTGTTGAACCTTTTTGCAACTCCATTGTGTTCCGGAGTATACGGTGGTGCAAATATGGCTTCTATCTTTTCTCTTTTTAATATCTCTTTAAATGCACCTCCTGTGAATTCCGTGCCTTGATCTGACTTCACGTAGCATAGCTTTTCTTCTTTTTCTAGTAGATTTCTGGCTGATATAAGATATTTCTCTAGAGCCTCTCCCGATTCATTTTTGTCTTCAGAGAGTAGGCTTTCGCTAATCTAGAATAGTCGTCTATAAAAGTGATATTATAACCTCTTTTGTCCTGGATAGATGTAGGTTTTATTGGACCCATGATGTCCGTATGTATTACCTGTAGTGGTCTCTGTGCTCTAATTCTGTTTCTTTAAACGGCAGTTTTGCCATCTTTGCCATTATACAGACTTCACACTCTAATATGGAGTTATCAAACTTAACTGTCTCTAATCTTTTTCTACTTTTTGTAGCTGTCTTAGATAGTTTAACGACGCATGACCAAATCTAACATGCCATAACATCGCCTCATTTATTTTCTCTAATTTCTTTACTTTTCAATTACTGAGCTTTCACACTTTCTTCTATATTCGCTATTGTCTGTATATCCTCTAACTTAATGACTTGCTCGAGTTTAGTATTATTATGTTCTATATTTTTGTTCACATTTGTGAGCTCTCCTTCATTCTCCCTCCCAATCGCAGAGCCAACATTATCCATCTCATCTAACTCTCCCTCCGAAATTGATAACTCATTGCTCTGAATGTTTGCCTGCGATTGTTCAGGAAGCTCACTATTGTGGAACAATTTCTGCTCTACATCTGTACACAGCATATTCTACATTGTCGTTGTCCTCTATATTATTATTTTTGACTTCAAATGTATAATCCAATTTGGTTTCTCGTAAATTTCTTCAAAAAACTATTTTATTTGTCAGTTTATTGTAAACTTTAAACACTTTATCATCTAAATAAATACTGAAACCCTGCATCAGCCAACTTTCTTAG
>JASTWK010000915.1:0-65791 GCA_030770225.1 Temnothorax unifasciatus | reverse complement strand
AGTTCCCCTGAATTGCACAACAAGAAAAACATCGATAAACCCCCCAAATCAAGATTTGGAAGCGTAATATAAAAGTATAATGTCGATGTGTATCGTGCGTATGTGTGCGTGCAATGTAGCGTGCTATCCTTGTCTATATCTTTGTCTATACAAGGACAGATATAGTCGATAACAAAGAAAATGGTAATTTTGTCGGTTATACAGACGGCTCCAGCATCCCCTTAAATCATTTTAATAATAATTTTAATAATAATATTTTTAATATATTCTTTACACACAAAGAATGTCATGAAGAGGTTATAATGCAATTTTTATGGCTTTTGTAGACATACATTTAACAGTTTTATAAAATTAATACGCGATAGACATTTTTTCTTACTTTAAAGATATTTCGATGTTCGATGTTTAGTTTTTAGATGTGGCGTAGTTTGGGCATTATGCCGAACTAAATAATAATTTTGTAATATCAAGACGCTTGAAAAGGACCGAAAACACGGTCGAAACGTAGCGGTTTTTCTAATAAATTTGGCCAGTTGGGTCGAGTATAAAAAAGACACTTACGTTGTTTTTAATATACACTGGCGATTCAAAAAAACCCCCCCTTTGGGTTTGTTTTTAACACACACCTTGGACCTAAAATGGTGTTCAACGGAAATGAAGGATTTTTTGAGACCATCACAGAGTGGTTTGGCCACAACACTACACAACTTTTAAAATCTTGGATCAATACTAAGATCAAGATCAACTCACTAAGACATCGACTGACATTTCTACTCCGATGCAGGAGAGATGACATCGTACCTCCACATATTTACAATCTACGACTCAACATCGTCTTTCAAAGCAACAATGTAAACCGTAGGTTCGATACGCTTAAAAAACAATATCAACGAAGTATACTTAATCTTGAAATCAAAGATATCAACTTTGATATAAAATTTGCACGGTCCAGTGTTATGAAAATTGAAGACCGACTCTTTTCTATTTTACCGAATGACTTAGTCAATGACTTTTTTAAATTTAATTCTTATAAAATTGACAAATATAACTATGACACTAAATCGCGACTAATAAACAAATTTAACCACACATTGACTAAACAAAACACGTTTTACAGTTCTTTTTCAAGCACTGACCGTAGCAAGTGGATTGTTAACGCGAGTAAAAAATTGATACCCGACAATATAATGAATTTCTTAAGTCTGGGTGGCAATTTTGCTTTACCAATTAGTCAGAAAGACAAAAAAGATCGTCTACGTTCCACTCTAGATATAGTTAAAAATTTCGAATGTAACACTTATAAAATTCCGGATGGTGTAGTTGACGAGACACGTCGTCTGATAACTAATTCACTACATAAATATCTCAGCAAGAATCATCACGTTAATCATGTAGACCGGTATTTCGCACGTGAATTCACTAAATGCAAAAACTTTTTGAGCGCGAACAATGATGTCCTCGTCACCAGAGCGGACAAAGGCCAAGTAACCGTTGTTTTAGATAAGAAGTCATACCAAGACCAAATGATGGTAATGCTCAATGACAAAAACACATATAAAAAGTTAAACAAAGATCCGATTAACAAAATTACATTAAAAATCCATGACTTGGTCAAATCCTGGCGTGATAAGGGCATCATTGATGAAAGTACATACAAACGACTGAATTGTACTAATGGCAATCTTCCGCGTTGTTATGGGTTGCCGAAAGTGCATAAACCGGGTCTCCCGCTACGCATTATTGTCTCGACACTGGGAAGCCCACTGTATAATGTGGCTAGTCTTTTGCAAGTGATCTTACATTCATCGATCCCAAAACCGAAATCGCACATGAAAGATGGTTGGTCCTTTGTCAAGTTTATAAATAATAGAAAAATTAGAGATGATGAAATACTCATCTCACTCGATGTCACTGCACTGTTTACAAATATTCCTAAAGATTTAGTGCTAAAGGGAATAGAGAAGAGATGGAATTATATTTCTATAAACACCGACCTTAGTCTACAACAGTTTCTATATGCTATTGATCTCATTCTATCTTCGACTAGCTTTAGTTTTAACGGTGCGATATACGAACAGATTTTCGGCAGCCCTATGGGGTCCCCTTTGTCTCCCGATGTCTCCGATATCGTAATGGATGACTTAGAGACGCACTGCTTAAGTTTGTTGAATTTCGATATCCCTGTTTTTCTTAGATATGTTGACGACATTTTTGCTATCGTTCCGAAATCAAATATCGACAAAATATTAAAAGTTTTCAATGAATATCATCCGAGACTAAAATTCACATACGAAGTTGAAACTAACGCCTCACTTAACTTTCTCGACACAACGGTTATTCGAAATGGTAACACCTTAATAACTAATTGGTATCGAAAACCTACATTTTCTGGACGTTATATGAATTATCATTCTAACCATCCGTTACAATATAAAATAAACACCATTACGAGCTTGGTAGATCGAGCTATTCTACTCTCTGACAAAAGATTCCATAACTCTAACATTAAACTTGTTAGAGACATCTTGATTAACAATAGCTTTCCGAAGTCAGTCATAAATAAACATATCGCAAAAAGATTAAATCATCTCCAAACGCATAATACCACACAAAATACAGATGATAATGCATATTTCGATCCAAGGAAGTGTATACCGCTACCATATATTAAAGGTCTGAGTGATGTCATATGTCGTGATCTGAGGAGGGTAAACATTACCACTGTGTTTACAGTCCCTAAAAAATTAGATTGCATAATTAAAAAAGGGAAAGACAGAATTGATGATGTGAGACAAACTGAGCTTGTGTATAAGATCAACTGCAGGGACTGTAATGCCACATACATCGGGCAAACAAAAAGACATCTATGTAAACGTCTCAGGGAACACCAAAACGACATTAAAAAAGATAACAATCTTTCGGTAGTCAGTAACCATAGATTAGAGCATGGACATGAATTTGATTGGCTAAGGCCGCAAATATTACACAGAGAGAAACAGACTAGAAAGAGGGAAATAGCTGAAATGTTCCTTATTAAAAAATTTCCTAACACCATAAACTTGCAGCGAGACACTGAGAATCTCAATGCTCTCTATGACTGCATCATTAAGGAGACGTAATTCCCCACTTTCCACTCTGTTCTCCCTCTACTCGACCTAAAGCATCACAAGCGATCGTGTTTGTTTTTCCTGGTGTCCGCTCATTATCAATCGAACAATACAACAGCTCTGACGTGTCCTTCGATGATCGAGCGACGAACGAATATGCCGTTCCAACACATTTTCTACACTTTACAAATTATGTAAGCGCTTAATTTTATATGTAATCGACTTGACTAATGTTGCACTGTGTAAATCTTCGATGTTTAGTTTTTAGATGTGGCGTAGTTTGGGCATTATGCCGAACTAAATAATAATTTTGTAATATCAAGACGCTTGAAAAGGACCGAAAACACGGTCGAAACGTAGCGGTTTTTCTAATAAATTTGGCCAGTTGGGTCGAGTATAAAAAAGACACTTACGTTGTTTTTAATATACACTGGCGATTCAAAAAAACCCCCCCTTTGGGTTTGTTTTTAAAGATATTATTATTTTCTTTTTGATTTACTTATTGTTCAATAATTTGAGTTAATACAAACTCTTGTCACACGGATACTTTGGTCACGTTACATACGTACGTCACGCTTTTCTTCGTGCGTTGCCGTACGATTGGCTTACGTGTCGCGTAACGTAAGATTCTCACGTAAGGTGGCGTAAGACGCTACGGCAATGTACGTGCCCTGGCCCTTACTCTCGCTCAACGTATCCCTTCTCGTTGGTTCTAATGGTGTCTCATGTCTATCTCATGTCATTCCCTTGGCTCCTGAAGTGCAATGTGTAAATTATTTAAATTCACATGATTATATACGTCATCTAAATTGTTTTTGTCACCTTGCTGTGATTTCTGTAAAGAAATAGTTATTCTTACTTGCCAAGTAAATCATTATTACATAAATTTACTGCTGTAGCATTTGTTACACGCATTATACTTAAGTTCACTGTTTTGATGTGATTATATTTGATTGGATTTTTCTTAATTGAAACCCGGGATTATCCTTGTTGTGTCCTTGGGGTAGAACACTGTGCCGCGTGGGCGTAGTAGTAAAATACACTGGGTACAATATAATAAAAGTGTTTATTCTCTCAAGTATGACCGCGTGCTAACTCGTACAAGGCTGAACCAGGAATGGCTTCCCGGCATGAAAGTGGGCGCACGCAAAACGCCCGCGCAGTCACGTGGTCTCCTTTCGTAAGACCTATTCGCATGAGCCAATCAGAAGCTCCTCGCAGATGCATGTCCGAGGCTGGCATGCAGCGCAGTGGCGCGTTTATATGAAACGCCACACAACAATCCTTAGTACTAAAATTATACCTGCATCGCATTTATATGTGATATCTATTCATTTGAGTATGATGCGACGATTATACCTACATTCTAGTACCGTATATCTCTGTGTGCAAGTCGTTGTTTTCACTTTTTGCCCTTGGTGCAATGTTCATTTCTGTTTCAGATTATGTTATACATGATAAACATGTTGCAATCTACTGATTAATAAATTACGTCTCTATTAAAGATATAATTAAGCTATTTTTTACTATTCTTAACCTTAACGGATCTCTGATTGCTGGCACGAGATTGCAGTTCTTTTCTGGGTGATTAGTAAGTCTAATCACACCTTACAGATGCAATATGATTTTATATAAACTTATATATTTATCATGGCCTTGTATAATGTACTGTATTCGAGTAAAACACTCTTTTTTTTGTTTGGCACATGTCTACGTGTGAGATTGATCTCAACACTCTTAGAGGTTCTACTTTATGACTCTATACGCTTCTTTGAATGATAGAAATGTTATGCAAATTCTGTGATTAAACAAGTATTCTTGATAATGCGTTATTGAATGGCTCAATCAATCTCATGCTATCATAAAATTTATTCATATGCTTGCAACATGTTGTTGTATTTATTATCATTGTTGATTTATTTATATGCTGTATTCGCAAGGAGATCGACATTATTTTGTCTATGAGCTCAGCGTGCACTGTATTCTTTCAACAACTGACAAATATGTGTCTCAAAATCTATCTACTTCTGACACCTAACCTCAAATGTGTCACTATGCTTGCGCGCTGAGTCTCGATATATTTTCTGTGTCTGTTTTCAGGACGCTGGATTGGGACAGGAAGAAATAAATGAATAAAACTATTCCATTATATTCCTGACTTATTTATTTATTCATTATTTATTCACTATTATACACATATAGATCTTCTTGCATACATGCTGTACATATTATATATGTTGTGTGTCTCTTTGTCTACTATATATCTCTGATATTTATTTATTATTAGTTACTGATTGTACATGTGACCGAAGCACTTAATAATGCACTGTCTAAATAACTTTACTTGTGTTTCGCTAAATTGTTGTTATTTTTGACGCGCGCGTGCGTTCCTAAACTGTGACTTTGAATATATAGATGCGAAACTCGATCTAGTAACTTGTTAGGGTCAATTTGCGTGTGGCGAGTTTTTTGGACAAATCGCGTGAATACAGTCTGTCATGATTCACTACGTGTGCTGGTTCATACGTATCATGGTATCTTTGTACATATGTCCAAACAATATGAGGTTTGTTCGTGTTGCTTGCACTCCTTGCACTTATGTTCTGGTGAGTTTTCTAGTAAATCCAGAGAGTGTAGCGATTCCACGAGTTAATTGTAATTTCAACTCAAACGACAAAGTGCAGAATTGTCGAAATCAGTCGAAATGGCAGATCCACGTGAAATATTAAATTTGTTGGATATTTCAGATGACGAAGGAGAATTAGAATTACCTGTATTAATTCCTCCAATTTTACCTTACCCACGATATGAAGAATGATATGGTAAGCGTAAAAAATATTTACTTCTAAACTGTAAAACAGGACAGCTACATATGTGATATAAAAGTTATTGAAAAAATAATTTATATATATATATATATATATATATATATATATATATATATATATATATATATTACAGCTAATGAACTACTACATTTGATTGAAGTTTTATTAAATAATATGGAACGTGTACATCATATTAAAATAAATAATTATATTGAAGATATTGTCAGAGGTTATATTCACAGAGATTTTGTCATGCATTTTCGCTTATCACGTGAAATAGTATACGAACTTATTGCACGTTTCGAGATGTCAGACGTTTTTACATCTTTACAAGGTATTTTATTATAAATCTTATTGTTAGTAAGTAATTAACTATAATGTAGATTTTATGTTATATAGTAATAATATTTATTCAATTAAAAATTACAGAACATGCAGGATATGTACCAATAACGAGTGAAAAACATATCTTAAGTTATTTATGGTTTCTTGGCCACGAAAGTGCAGGGTATCGTGATGTAGCAGATCGATTTGGTGTTACAATAAGCACATTACATGTAATCATTACAAGAGTCACAATATTTTTAATGCAACTTGCTCCACAAATAATAAGATTTCCTACATTAGAGGAGAAACAGGCAACAATGACATATTTTCTACAGCGAAAAGGATTTCCAGGAATTATTGGTATAATCACATATTTGATGTACATAATTGATTTAATACCTGTACAAATATGTTAAATTATTATATAATATTTATTTTCAGGTGCTATAGATGGTACACACATCAGACTCGACAAGCCAGAAGAGGATCATGATTCTTACATTAACAGAAAACAATATTTTTCTATACATATGCAAGGAACAGTTGACCAAAATTTAAAATTCTTAGATGTTTTTATTGGCTATCCAGGATCCGTACACGATTCAAGAGTGTTTAGGGAATCTCCTTTGTATGAATCTCTTCACCAAATTTGTTTAGGTCAGTGATAACTAACATCAACATAAACAAATTAATTTTAGTTTTGAGTTTAGCTTTTGGGTTGGAGCCACGTGAATTTATTTTATTCTTACGTTTTATGAACATTTCAGTTCATTTGATCGTCAGGGAAAAGCAATCTAATATAGTATCAGGACCTGATATAGCATCAGATTGTTTTTTCCTGACGAAGTAAACTGAAATGTTCACGAAACATCAAAATGAAATAAGAAATTAACGCGGTTCCAACCCGGAAGCTAAACTCAATACATCGCGAAAGCCTCAAATATCAGATTAAGTAAGTTTTGATTTGTTGAACTACAATTTATTTTTTAGATGGATCTTACTTACTTGGAGATAGCGCATATCTTCTGCAATGTGTTTGACTTATTGTTAGCTGAAGTTCCTGCTACACTGCTTGGTTCATCAAGATCATTTTCAGACTCGTTGTTATTGTTCGCCGAGTAGTTTAATCTATTTAATAAAACGTTTCAGTGAACAGGGTACAGTTATAGACTTCCTTTGTGCCATATTCTTTATTACTTACGAAGCATTATTTTCTTTCTCGGAATTCTGATCTTCTCTGAGCACTAATCCATTTCTTCCCGATAAAGCAAGTGGAGTTATATTGTGTTTTTTTGCGAATAAATCTGTTAATTCACTGTAACATAAAATGATATTTTTACTATTCATGCACTTTTAGATAAATTGTTTAAAAAATACATATATAACATATTAATACTTACGCTTCAAATTTGCATGTTGCTCTTCCTCTACCAGTTTTCTTATTGTTACTGATCATATTCTTATATGATCGAGTCAGAGACTTAAATTTGTTTTCCACTTGTAAAGGAGAAACTGAATAACCATTACGACCCATATCTTCTGCTATTTGTTTCCATAACAGTTTGTAAGTGTTAATTTTTCTTGCACTTACAATATCTTTTTTACATTTGTATATATTTAAGAATAATTTTGTTGATGCGTCGTTCCAATCAAAGTTTGTAACATCTGTAGTAGCGTTATTTTTATTACAATCTTCATTTTCTAATTCATGCGTTTCATCTATTTCTGCAATTCTCTCTTTAAATAAATCTACAAGGATCTGTACGTCATCATCATCAACAAAGTTGAGAATATTAGTGGAAAAATCAATTTCGTCATATTTTATTTCAAATAGTCTCCCATCTAAATAAAAAAATATTTTTAAAAATATATTAAATTTTAATTACAGTATGTTGCTATAAAACTATATTAAGACTAATACATTAAACGTATGTGTACAATAAATTTTATAATACCTTCAATTACACATTGCACAAATCCATCAGAATCAATCAGTATATCTCCCTTCTCATCCCTGCTTAAAACTCCACGCATTTTCTTTATCACTGTCTCTGCCATTTATTTAGATATATTTCTCTTTTATTGATATATATATATATATATATATATAACTTAAAATCGTTTATAACTGAGGTTATGGTAGTCTTACATCAGTCTTGCACTCTTGCTCTTCCTCAATACCAGGTTCACAGAACACCGTGAAAAGTGCGACTGTACTCGTAAGACGAACAGAGTTCATTACGTCATTTCCTACAACACGAACGAGTTACCGTACACTTAGTGCAAAAGTGCAAGGAGTGCAAGCAACACGAACAAACCTATGGATACGCGGGTGTCGTGGCCCTCTTAATATTAGTTCACAAGTAATATACATTGAAATCTACAGTATGTGCTGGTTCATACGTGCGGCACACTTATCGTTTATGTAGTAACTTGCGAGTGCTTTTAGTGATTAACACCGCGTAAATGCTGGGTAAATTTCCATCTTGCGAGTATTCTGGACAGATCGCGTGAATACAGTCTGTTCGTAATCCATTACGCGTGCTAGTTCATACGTATCACAGTATTCTGTGCATATGCTCGGATAAATAAATGTTTTTATGCGGTCATAGTTGCTCCCTAAATGGTAATCCACATGTAACATACATGGTAATCTACTGTATGTGCTGGTTCATACGCACTGCACATTTTATCGTTCACATAGTATCTGCGTGTGTCTTAATAGGCAGCATTGCGTAAATATCGGGTAATTGGTGTGCGGCGAGTTCTTGGACAGCTTTTTGCGTGAATACAGTCTCTCCATAGTTTATTATGCGTTCTAGTTCATATGTATCATATATCCAAACAAATAATGATCTTAATGTCTGTTCACTTGTAACTTACTGTATGTGCTTGCTTATGCGTGCGGCACACTGATCACTTTTGCATAATATCCGCGAATGCACTGATTGTGAGTAAACATCATTGCGTGAATATCGAGTGATACTGGCCTTAGGGCTGGCTCCATGCTGAAAATAACGGATAAATGTTTGTTATACTAGCCTCGGGGTTAGTTTACACTTAAAGTTTCTGTGTATATGAGCAACTATTGTAGTAAGCGATGCTGACCTTAGGGCTGGTTCACGACTGCGTGCGTGATGTCCTGGTAAATGTATGAGAGCAGAAATTATGTGAATGTTTAGAGCGCTCACCTTAGGGCTGGTTCACGCTCACGAATGTGCGTTTTTTGCGTTCTTGGTCTGGTTTACGCCCTTGGTGTGTCTTTTGTATAATTTTGGTATTTTTTAATCGTTTGCGTTTTTACTTGTATAAAGCTTACAAGTTTGTTAGTTGCGACATTATTATTGTTATTGTAATATTTTGATGTTACTGAGCCCACCTGGTAGTGCAAAAAAAAGGCATGCAAAAAGAAGGGCAAGTATTAAATAATTAAATAATGGAAAACAGAAAACAAATTGAAAAATAATCAAGCCTCCCCATACCAGGTGACTGAAGTAAAGTGTACTAAATTGACCTAATACATATCGTATTTAGCTTCTGCGATCAACACTGCATATAAATTGCGTAAATGAATATCATTGTTATTTTGAGTACGGTCTGCATTTTTTGCAAGAATTTGGTCAGCCTTTGCGTTATCTCTCGCTCCTCGCTCTGTCTGACCTCACCATCAAATTAGAGTGCATTTTGGACAAATGCAGCTCCTTTTTTGCGAGAAGTCCTAGAGTACACTTTGGACGGAGTGTACTTGAACTTTTGTCGTCCAAACATAAAATGACCTCACAACAAGATATGGATACCGATTTACCGTCTCAGGGGACTTTGGACCCCCAGGGACCGGCACGGGGGGAGTACAGTCCCAGCGACCCCCGTGTCGATGAAGCCTCCTATCAGGAGGTGGATAAATCGAGCGATGGGCTAACCTCAAAACCGGTGTTGACCTCGGGCACCGGAGGAAGCGGAATTACCGAGAGGACAAACCCAGCGTTACCCTCGGACGCTGGTGTGGTAACGGCTATTGATGATCTCACGCCTACAACGGAGACATCGATTTTTGAATGTCCTACCGACTTTGATGATACGCCCGCCACAAAAGGCTTGAATCGGCGTGCTATCGCGATCGCCAAGAGGGCTGCCGCTCGCGTATCGCGATCTCGATCGGTCACGCCGGAGAGGGAATTTTCAACTGCGTTTGCGTTCTCCAATCCTTCGGGCTCGGCTCCTTTCCTTGGTTTTGAAGTGGGGACGGAGCGTGATGGAGAAGAGCATTTGTCCCTTGC
Source organism: Temnothorax unifasciatus (assembly GCA_030770225.1). Lineage (NCBI taxonomy): Eukaryota > Metazoa > Arthropoda > Insecta > Hymenoptera > Formicidae > Temnothorax > Temnothorax unifasciatus. The sequence continues at coordinate 55,252 of JASTWK010000915.1, read as the reverse complement.
GGCTTCAGAGACTCCGCGCGCGGAGGATATGGAGCAGGAGTATGTTGAGTCGGATCCGATCGTAATCGACTCTGACTCCGCCGGTTCCACTCCCGACAATACCATAAGGAGAAAGAGGAAGGCAAAGTTGTCTCCACACTCGGAACAGATCTTGTCCCCCCCTCTGTCTCAGAGCCGATTAAAGAAATCCAAGAGGACTCCACGAGTCTCTAAAAGAAACCCAGCACTCTCCACGCTGAGTGCTCGTACTAGGATGGAGGTAATACCCTCCGACGACCTCAGGAAGTTGGATTCTGATAAACTTTCGGACCTTACCCAGGATTTTGTCAAGAAAATCGAGACTATTAGGAAGGAAAGTAATAGTTTTCAGGGCACTCTTAGCGGTTCCATGCGACGTGGCTTGATTAATATTACAGAAATTTTTTCGGTTTTGAGTGAGAGACTGGGAGAGACGGGCGATATATCGTCTCTTCGAGCTCAAAATAGAGAATTGTCTTCCCAGCTCCGCGAGCTCAAGAAAGAGGAAGATAAGACTAGGCGAGAGCTCTCCTCAGTCAAAGAGGAAAACACCTCGCTCAAGCGCGAATTATCTTTACTTACGGAACGATTTTGTCGGATGAAAACTTACGTCAACGGTTTAAGGGAGAGGAACGAAGACTTGGCGGGGAAACCCGGGGTCATTCCCTCGGTCCAACCGCCTTCTCCCGCACACACCGGATCTTTTTTGGTCAATAAAACGCTTGACACTGTGGTTCCTGCTCGCAGTTCTAATAAATTGGAAACTACCCCTCTTCCCCAGAGGCTCAGGAAAAAGTTAACAGTTTTAGACAGCAGACCTCTGGCTGGCGATAAACGAGTCAAGTTTATTAAAGATTTTAGATCAAATTCCAAGGCTACGGATTTGAATAATGTGGAACGGAGCCCTGAGGCTCGGGTCCAATCACCTCAGGTCTATTTGATCCGGGAACCGAGCACTTCTTCCGATGTCCGTTTTGAAGAGGTTTTCTATGAAGATTCGGATAACCAGGACAAAGACTCCGAGATTGAAAATATAAGTAGAGAAATTTCGATCTTGGCAAAGCGCAGACGACAGCTGCGTAACGCCCCATCGACGCCGCGGATCAAATCTTCGGCTGCTACGAGAGCAAATTCAAATAGGTTAATTAGGAATGACGTTAGGACGGTTCAACGTAGTGGCTCGAGTGGCATCGTCAATGCGGCGACTAAGTCTACTCGAACTACTCCACGCCGTAGACCGCCCAAGTCTGCTGCGGTTACTATTACTAGTACTGACCCTGAGAAGATTTCATACGCGGGTATTTTGAAGCAAGCCCGTGAGAGGATCGAACTCAGGACTTTAGGTATCGAGGATTCCAGGATTCGTCGCGGCATTAATGGCGACCTCATCATCGAGATCGCTGGAGACGATGGCGCCTCCAAAGCGGACGCCCTCTCCAGAAAACTTCGCGAGGTTTTTGGACAAAGACTCCGTCCGGATTAATAGACCTACGGCAACGGGGGAGATCCGTCTTTGGAATTTCGACGATTCTATCTCCAAGACGGACATACTTAACAAAATCTCTGTCACAGGTGACTGTGACGAAAGCGACATCAAAATAGGAAATATCAGACCGTTGCGAAACGGTCTTAATTCCGTCTGGGCCCAATGCCCTTTGACCGCTGCTCTTAAAATTTCCGATTTAACAAAGATAAAAATCGGCTGGACGGTTGCGCGGCTCGAATTGCTAGAAAAGCGGCCCGTTCAGTGTTTTAAATGTTGGCGGTTCGGACACGTCAAAAATAAATGTAGCTACCCGGAGGATCGCGCTGGATCCTGCTTCAGATGCGCGGCTAGGGACCACCAAATCGGCCAGTGCAATGCCGCTCCGTATTGCGTCGTTTGCGCCGAGGCCGGCAAATCTTCAGCTCATCGCCTGGGTTCGTCCCCTGCTTGTTTTGGCAAAGACAAGGATTTGAATACAGGCAGAAGCAATGGCTAACGTTGTGTCCCAGATTATTCAGGTTAATCTAAACAGGAGTCGAGTGGCTTAGGATCTCCTGATCCATCATGCAGAGGAATTGGGGGCCGCTGTTTGCGCGGTATCGGAGCCTGCCCGCACACCGGCTTCCCAACAATGGTTTCGCAGTGACAATGGATTAGCGGCCTTTTTCGTGAACAACCGTGCGGCGATCTATCCTGTCACTCTGGTCGCGAGGGGACGATTTTCCATTGTTGTAAAATATGGAAATACGTACATGGTTTCCTGTTACATCTCGCCCAATGTAGATTACAACGGCTATTCGGCTTTTCTTGACGAGCTAACTACCTTGTGCTCGGACATCCTTAATGATCGCTTACTTATTTGCGGCGACTTCAATGCTCATTCTACATCATGGGGTTCGCGTCTACAAGACTTCAAGGGCGACCTCCTGGAGGACTGGACGGCCCAGGCTGACGTTCGCCTCGTCAACTCAGGAAACCGGCCTACCTTTGTGTCCGCCCGGGGCAGTTCAACTATCGATTTGACCTGGACTTCGCCTGATCTGGTGGGAAGGATTCATCAATGGGCGGTTCGGGATGACATTGAGTCATTGTCCGACCACTTATACATTACTTTCTGCATTTCTGACCGTCCGCCGAGAACAAAAACAACGGCAAACCAAGCCACGCGATGGAACTTTAAAGGCATGGATGTTGATTTGTATAAGGAGGTGCTCGAGTGGACCTGTGCCGTTACTCCACTTAGCGACGAATATATGGTTCGCTATAAGCCCGATAAATGGATCCATTTAGCAATCGCGAATGCATGCGAGGTGGCTGTCCCCCGTGTGCGAACTCGAGAGAGAGGCACTTATTGGTGGAGCCAGGAGATCGCGTCCCTTAGAAGAGCAGCGGTCACTGCAAGAAAAATCTGGTCGAGGGCTAGAGGTAAGGATCCACCCGATGAAGTTGCTCGTAAGCGTGCCGCGTTCTACTTGGCAAGTCAGGAATTGAAGACCGAAATCCGTAAAGCCAAGACCAAGTCTTGGCAGGAGCTCGTCGGGACACTAGACGATGACCCTTGGGGTCTTCCTTACAAAATAGTAATGAACCGTTTACGTAGATCCACACCTGGGCTCACTTTGACTCTTGAGCCAGATATTTTGGACCAACTCCTCACAAATTTATTTCCTCCGGGCAATCCGCTGCGACCAGTCCACTTGGATACTACCGGCGAGGTCATCTCGAGTCACCCTCGGTGAAGTAACGGAGGCTATCGACGCCAAGAGGAATTCAAATACGGCTCCGGGACCTGACGGCTTCAAAGCCGCCGCACTTAAGAGGTTGCCTCCGGCGATGAGATTAAGGCTTGGCCAATGCTTCAACCTATATTTAAAGCATGGTATCTATCCACCATCGTGGAAAACTGCGGACCTGGTGTTGATCCCCAAGGGTGAACCGCCTCCCTTGGGTCAGGTCCCTAAGGCAAGACCTATTTGCCTGTTAAACGAGGTTGGCAAAACATTCGAGCGTATCATCGCTGGTCGAATGCAGGAACACATGGACATGAATCCTCTTTCTGATTTGACGGATAATCAATTCGGTTTCCGTAAGGCACGCTCAACCACCGATGCGCTGCATTTATTCAAGAGGATCGTCACTGAGGCACGCGCTAACGGCAGGGTTGCCCTAGCATTTTCTCTCGACATCGAGAATGCTTTTAATTCTCTTAAACTGCCGAGAATTAGGAGAGCCTTGCGCGTGAAGCGCTTTCCCCTCTATTTACGCCGTATAATCGATGACTTTTTATCCAACAGAAGAGTCAGATATAGCACTTGCGGAGGAAGACGTTTCCGTAGAGTAAACAGAGGTGTCCCACAGGAATCTGTCTTGGGCCCTTTGCTTTGGAATCTTTCTTACGACTATGTTTTGCGGACATTACTGTTTGAAGACTGCCATCTTATCTCGTTCGCCGATGATACTTTGTTAGTGGTGGTTGCTGACGATTTCGATGACGCCCAGGAGTTAGTTTTTGAGTGTTTGAGTAGGCTCATCATCAATATTCATTACTTGGGCCTCCGTGTGTCTTGGTCCAAGTCCGAGGCTATGTTCTTCGGCCGTGTACCACGAAATTCGTCTGTCATTTTTGGAGGAGTCAGAATACCAATTAAGAAATCGATGAAGTATCTCGGAGTATATGTTGACAATAAGTGGGCGTTTAACACCCACTTTAATTACGTGGCAGCAAAAGTTGGCAGAGTCGGACGTGCGATGTGTGGGATCCTTCCTAACTTACGAGGTCCCATTGAAAGTAAACGTCGTCTTTATTACAGCATCATAACATCTATCATACTGTATGCCGCCCCTATTTGGGCTGACGAACTTCGTGGATCCGCAAGTAAGCAGCGTATATTGCAGCGTGCGATCCGCCTCACGGCGCAGAGAACAGTGATGGCATATAGAACGGCTTCGTAAGAGGCAACGACTTTACTTGCGAGAATCCTGCCCATACACCTGTACGCTTCGTTCATTGGTCGGATCTACCATCGACTACGAGAATTAAAATTGGCTGGCGAATTCACGGTCGACTCCCCGTCGGATGTCCGAACTGAGGAGGAGGCTACACTGAGGAGGGAGTGGGCTGCTCATCTGGAACGGGATTCCCTCCCCGGGAGAAGAACGAGGGAGGCAATTGGACCCAACCTGGTGGCGTGGCTTGATCGGAGAGCTGGATTTCTCACCTTCCGTATTACCCAGATCCTGACGGGACACGGTTGTTTTGGGTCCTTTCTGCATAGAATAGGGAAGGAGGCGACTTCGATTTGTCGCTATTGCGACGACAACGTGCCCGACACCTCCGAGCACACCCTGGCGGAGTGTGTTCGCTGGGGCCTGGAACGAGGAGAATTGACGGCGGTATTGGGACAGGATCTGTCCTTGGTATCTGTCGTCAGGGAGATCTGAGTGGCCCGAGAGTCTTGGAGGGCTTTTTCAGTCTTCGCCGAGAGAGTTATGGGTCGTAAGGAGGAAGATGAGAGGCTCCGTGAGCAGCAACGACTACATCCGATTGCGGAAGAAGATGATATTGATCCTCCGAATTAATCCGGAGCAACACCTTGCGGTTTTTTGCGTCTGCGGGACTGCGTTCTTATGCGTATTCTTTCAAATCATTGATATTGTTTGCGGCGTGGGTCTGTCGTGGACTCTCCCGGGTTATTTCTCTGGGGGTGGGGGCGCCGGCCGCCTCTCGGCTGGGTCCCCCCCCTGGGGTCCGGTGCGTCTCTTTCGGCGACGCTCCCGGATCTCTGGGGGGGGGGGGGTGTCGGCGCGGGGGTGGTCGGCGCTCGTCCCCTCTGGGGTGTCCGGGACCCTGCGATTTTTCCTGCGAACTTGTTTTTGCGTCGGGGAGCCTGTCCCTGTGGTGGTTGTGCTTCCTTTCCTGGGGTCGGTCGGCCGGGGGTCCGCTACCTAATGCTGTCTCGGGCTCTGAACTCATTGTTTTCGCAATGGGATTCATGAGCCTTCTGTGGTGTCGGGGCGCGGTTGGTCGTCCCCTGGGGGGGTCGTTTGGCTTGGGACGGTGACTCTTCACTCGGATGATGAACTCCTTGCGCGGGCGGGTCCGTCGCTTTGACTCGCGTATCTGATGATAGGCTTTGGTCCTTTGCGCGGGCGAGTCGACTGTGTTGATTCGCATTTCTGGTGGTGGTTCTTTGCGCGGACGGATCTCTCGATTCGTATTGGTTTGTGATGTGAAGTTCCCCATCGGATGAGGAACTTCTGTTAGTTTTGTCCTTTGTCCACCTTTGCACGATGCCGTTTTCTGGATCCGCTATTCCCCGGGGAAGGTTCCCGCAGCCGATGAAGAGATTCCGCAATGATATGGCTTCCCGCAATCTATTATCATGCGGTTTCTCTGAGGTGGTCGAATGACGGCACTTGTGTCAGCCATTCGACTAGGCTCTTTCCTTCCCTCGGGGTTGGCGGATTCGGTACCGGCAACCTTTCCGCTGGTCCTTTGTCTGGGTTACGGGTTTATTGTCGCCTCTGCGTGAGGACTGTTACGTGGCGTGATGTGTACCTCTGGTGTTCCGTGTCACGTGACCTGTGTCCCGAGTGCTTTGTTTAAGGGAGAGGAGGTTTAGTGGGTGCAAGCCCCACATATCCTGACAGCCGGGGTCAGGAATGCGCGAGGCATTTTACCTCTTCCTACGGAAACAAAAAAAAAAGACAGAAATCGAATTAGCGGATGATACGGAAACGCAAGCAAATCATTGTGAAGTCTTTGAAGCATCGTATTTTGCGGTAATCGGAAAGGCGAGAGAATTAAAGCAAACGGGTCCAAATGATCAGCCACAAACGAATCACGCGTGTACTAATCAAAACATAAAATTGCCGGAGTTAAAATTACCGGAGTTTAACGGGGAATATAACAAATGGATACAATTTAACGACACATTCCGTTCGATTATTCATAATAACAATACGCTAACTGTAACACAAAAATTCTATTATTTGAGATCATGCTTGAGCGGAGATGCCGCGCGAGCGTTAGACACATTAGAAGCATCGGACGCGAATTATGATATCGCTTGGGATATCTTAAGGAAAGATTCGAAAACAAAAACATTATTATACACAATCATATAAAGGCTTTATTTGATTTGCCACAAGTAACCAAAGACTCAGACGTTTCCCTTAGAGAATTATCGGACAACATGTCACAACATTTACGCGCATTGGAATCATTAGGTCAACCAGTCGAGAGCTGGGATTCAATAATTGTTTTTCTCATCGCGTCTAAATTAGATACGACGTCCCGAAATGAATGGGAAAAAATATCAAATATATTAAGCGTAGGGAACTACCAAATGTCGATAATTTTAAAACTTTTTTAAATCAACGTTGTCAAATTCTTGAGAGATTATCCAAGGATAATAAACAAACGGATAAACAAAACGGAGCTAAAGATTCGAAAAACAAGATAAAGGCGAATTCATTGTCTTATTTAGCGTCAAACGTAACAAAATGCGCCTTTTGCAAAGGTTCGCATAATATATATTTGTGTCAAGACATACTTTATCAGTTGACAAACGATTAGCGCAGGTTAAAAGACTGAAACTATGCACAAATTGCCTAAGGAGCAATCATTTTAGTAAAGATTGCAAGGCCGGTGGATGTAAAAAATGTAACGGTAAACACAATACGTTATTGCATTTCGGCGATTCAAAGGTCGAACCAGAGATAAAGGATCAATCGACCGCAAGCATAAACAAAGCGGAAGATAAAGATAAAACAAACGCGTCACGAGAATCAACAGCAACTATGCATGCGGTACAAGTAACTCATGATTCATATATACTTTTAGCAACCGCTAGGGTTATTATATTCGATAATAACGGTAAAGCTCATCAATGTAGAGCCTTGTTAGACAACGGGTCTCAAATTTCGTTACGAAACAATTAACACAGAAATTAGGGCTCATAAAGACTCATATAAAACTTCCGGTGTGCGGAGTTAATCAGAGCATAACTAACATATCGCATAAAACTAAAACATGTATTAAATCACTCTACAATAATTATAAAGCTGAACTGTCGTTTTTGATAGTCGATAATATCACGCAGGAGTTACCGAATAGATTCTATAATATCTCAAAATTAAGCGTACCAGAGGGTCTCTCATTGGCAAATCCGCGATTTAATTATCCTGAAACCGTAGATTTGTTACTAGGCGCAGGTATATTCTGGGAATTGCTCTGCGCGGGGCAAATTCAGTTAGGAGAAGGAAAACCATGTCTTCAAAAAACAAAGTTAGGTTGGGTCGTATCAGGACCTATGATGCCTACATACCAGAAAAGGGAATCGTTGTGTCACTTCAATACCGTGCAAGAGATCCTCGACGGGAGGTCGAGGAATATCTTCCAACACCAAAATTTACACGAGAAGAAGCAGAGTGCGAGAATTTATTCGTTAGAACTGTAGAGCGCGATAAACAAGGGCAATTTACGGTGCAATTGCCATTTCGGGCAAATGTCGATAAACTCGGAGAGTCGCCTTACCAATGTCTATGAAACAATCGTGATCTTGAGAACGAGCTTAAGTCCGTCTTGAAACTCAAGGAGGTGTTGCTGCAGGAAAAGGTATTACATATATATATTATATATAAACATTTTTTTTAGAAACGAGAAAACAAAGCAATAATAAAAAAGATAATTCAGCTCTGGAAAGAATTGCTGATGCTTTCTGTAAAAGAAATACGGAGGCACCCATTGTTTTACCTGATCCTCCAGAAAACGATGAAGTGGACGTAATCAAGGTCGGTAAATGGACGACGGCGCAAAGGAAGGTCTTCTCACGGGCGCCATTTTGGGTCCACGAAGTATGTGTGAGTGTGTGTCGTACGAGAGCGGCAGTCTGTATTGGTCTGTCAGGTCTGTATTCTATACATATGCAATTGAGCACTATTATCGAGCATTATTATCAAGCATTATTAATTGTAGTCACGGTGACACTACGAGAAAAGCGACTGTGTAAAATAGGAGGCAGTGTAAACTTTGTTGGAGGAAGGAAATATTTAGTTCGAAACGGAAATATATTTAATAATGCCAGCTTGTTGTGCAAAGAATTGTCGTAATCGTGCGGAACAAGGATTTCGTCTATTTAGATTTCCTCGCGATAAACAGCGTAAAGAAATTTGGAGCAAGCAATGTAATACATATCCGAAAGAGAATTCGAGGTTATGTGAGGTATTGATAATATTATTTGATGTAAATAATAATTTTATACTATGGTGTTCAATTGTAAAACCTAGTACAGGACAATTTGCAAATCAAAAATTATAAAATTTTATTTAACTAAGACATAATAGGTATCGAGACTTAGCAAGTGTGTTATTAATATACTAGGTTTTAAAATTGTATAGTTAAACATTTGCTGCAATTCTTAACAAATATAATAAATAAGCAATTAATATTTGTTGTCGTTGCAGTTTCATTTTGATGATTCACAATTTGAAGGTGGGCGGCAGGATGGATGGCGCAAATTAAAACCCAATGCTATTCCTACTATTTTTGTAAATGAGGAAATTGTTACTGAAGGTTTACGAGATGAAACTGAATCTTCTGCAACTATTTTTTCTGAAGAAGGTTTACGAGATGAAATTGTATCTTCTGCAACTATTTTTTCTGAAGAAGGTTCACGAGATGAAACTGAACCAATTGCAACTATTTTATCTGAAGAAAATGTTATTAATGGTAAGTGATAAATATTATGTTATGTCATTTCAAACATTTTAATCATAATTTTATCTTTTTTTGTAGACACAAATGTTCAGCATGATGATCGTCAGCCTGTGTTCGTTTCCGCAGATACCGGCACTCAAACTGAGGAAGATAGTAATGTTACAACGTTCCAAACTGCATACTATTCTAATAATAATGGAACAATCAGACAAGCCAATTTAATTAAATATTTTAAGAAAGAATTAGTTCATACACAACAAAAAAATAATATACTTAAATCAAAACTTGGAAAAGAAAGGCTATTGAGATTAAAAGCTGAGAAGCACACAAATGCACACATAAAAGCATATAAAAACTTGAAGAAAAAATATGCAACACTATCGAAAAGATTGGAAGAAATGCCAATTCTTAAACAATTTGCATCAGGGTTAATTGGTTCACGATCAAAATGGTCTCCGGAATGTTTAAAATTGGCTACGCAAATAAGATATGCTGGTAAGTAGAATAGTTTATGAGTACTTGTTTATTCATGAATGATAATTAAATAAAACGATATATGTTCTTTGGCTTACAGTAGGATGGAAAGCATATTTGTATTTAAAGAAAGATATGGAATTACCTCTTCCATCTTATTCCACATTATGTAAACATATAAATAAACTAGATTTTAGCCCTGGCGTGCTAAAAGACGTGATTCCTTAATGGAAAAAAAAAGAAAAACTCACAAATCTTCACATCAATCGGATTGTGTACTTTTAATGGATGAGATGGATATTCAAAAAACGTTGGAGTATGATGTCAGTACAGGTAATACAAAGCATTAAAATGGAAATAGATTTTTGAAATTAAATAATTAAATAATTAAATAGTTAAATTAATATAAAAATAGAGCTCATTGCCACAGCACCATCAATCTACTGGTCGTCTGTAGGGAGCGCCCCGTTTGACCACGTTGCGATTGATCACAGCGACCGTTGCTTGGAGTTTTTCCACTGGATCAACTAATCTAATATTTTTACATTAAATCGGTGACGTGGGCAATCGGGTCCCACCCCATCTGTAACATGGTGATTTGACTGTTTTTGTACAGTCAATTTAATACGAGAATTTTTTGGAGAATGAACAACATCTTAACATGATAGACAAGTATGCAATTCCTGGAAACAAGTGTTATTTAGTAAAATAAATAGAGCAATTAAAATTTTTAGTGTTTATTAAAAGTAGAAATTAGTATTAGTAGTAAGATAGTAGATATTTATTAAAATTTTACAAAATGTGTGGTTTTTTGATATTGGTAATTAAAGTAACACGATGAAATAAGTAAGTGCATTCTATTATTGTAAATAAGAAATAACTTGTTAACATTGTATATTTATTTCATTTTGTATAAATCAAGAACCCACTTCACACTTATGTATGCTCTCCAACAATTTTTTCCAATCCAAATCCAAAAAATTCTTTACTTTATTTTACAACTTTAGATTATTAGTTTAAATTTTTCTATTTAATTTGCATTTTTCCTAATTTTCACATAAATTTTGATGTTTCTTACGTATATAGTAATAAATTATACCTATATTTAGTGTTCCTTCTCTTCCTAGTCTTCCTTCTCTTTGTGTTTTATTTACGGCTTTAGGGTCTTTCATCGGTCAAACAACATGTAAAGATAAAAATACACTAAGTTCAAGTGTTGTTGTTTTTATGCTGAGAGGATTAAATGAAAATTGGAAACAAAACATCGCGTGGCATCTTACAACAAAATCATCAGATGAAGAAGACATGTGTAAATTAATTTTAGAAATAATTGAGGATGTAGAAAAAATAGGTTACAAAGTACATGGTCTTGTCTCAGATATGGGATCAAAGAACCAAGCTGTTTGGCGAACATTAGGTTTCAAAGTGGGCAAAGATAATAACACACCTTTTATAACTCATCCCGTACGACCGCATGAATCTTTATATATATTTCCAGATGTTCCTCATCTATTAAAAAATTTACGATCAGCTCTAATGAATAATCTGATTATAAAAGTAGCTGTAGCGATTATGCAATCTGAAGGATTACCTTGTAATGAAGTTTGGTTTCGATATCTCGAGCAATTAGAAGAGATTCAAAGACATTATCAGTTGAAACTTGCGCCAAATATAACTGCGGATATCTTGAAACCTTCAAATTTCAATAAAATGAATGTTGCAGCTGCAGCTCATATTTTTTCGGAGAGAACAGCAGCCGCTTTAGAGACTTTAGTACAACTAAAAATTATAGAACGAGATGCGTTAACTACAGCTTGGTTTTTAAGAACAGTCAGATCCTGGTTTAATGTTATGAATGGTAGATATCAAAACGATGCAATCACACCAGGAAATAAACAGAAAAAAGTAGCAATTATTGATAATTTCTTGTATTTAATTGAGCATATTGTAATTGGAGGAGCTTGGAAGCCAGTTCAAACTGGTATCAAAATATCAGCTTTAAATTCGATGTGGATTGTAGACAAACTTTTTAAAGATGGTTATCATTACTTTTTCACTTCTCGCTTAAATCAGGATGCTTTGGAAAACTTATTTTCTACATTGCGAAGACATGGAAATGTTAACCCAACGGCTTTACAAGTGAAAAGATGTCTTCGTCTCATTACTACTTGTCAATTTGTTGACAATCACAAGACAAAAAAAAATTATGAATCTGATGATGATGAACATTACGTTGATTTTTTTACTTTAAAACAAAGTATAAATAAAAAAGAAAAAAAAGATTCCACAAGTATTCCACCTTACAAATGTATGAATGTACCATGCGCAGAAGAACGAGATTATAGCTATGTTAAATCCATAGAAAATACAATTCAATGTAATGTCATCAATAATGTTATTGGAAGTGCCATATCTTACGTTCTCCGTAAACATTACGTTTGTCGATCATGTGCAATGACACTTACTACGAACGATAGCAATCGATTTTCGATTTATACCAAAGTTCTCTCTTTCGGATTTTTAGAAAATCCTTCCGCTCCACTTTTTAAATACATAACTGCAGTCGAAGCACATCTTCAAGAGCATTTACATCAATATGCGCTACATCCTCAATTATTTGAACACTTATTACTTATGATTAAAACTTGGGTACATTCTACCATACCACCCTGTAAATCTTGTAATGCATTTCAAAATATTGTCCGTCGCTATATCCACATTCGTCAAATTATTCATGTTAATAACCAAAAGCAAATAATTAAACAGTCGAAACATAAATCTTTTGGTTCAAAAAGTGCATTCAGACAAGCGTTTATTTAACAATTTCAGTTAATAATTCTCAAAAATTATATACTTTTTGATGTGATATTAAATTTATAATAACATATTTTATGTTAAGAAAAATAAATATAACTGAGAATTTATGTCATGGTTTTTTATTTTTATATAAAATAATAAGACATACGTTACATATTTTCAAAATTACTATATCGTTACAATTTATAATAATTACATTTCAAACAATTGTTGAATATAAATAAATATTTAAATCTTCGAACAATTCAGTACATTAATTTTATTATCAAAACACTTTATTTCCTTTTATTTTACCATTTCTCGTTGTAATTTTAATTGCATTTACTTTTTGAACAACTCTTGTCTACCCTTAACCTCTATTTAAACTGACAGCTCTGAAAAGAAACTATTACTTTGAACAGCTGTAAGATAGCGACCGCCATTTTGGTGCCAATGTTGTTGAAGTGGGTGAGAAGACCTTCCTTTGCGCCGTCGTCCATTTACCGACCTTGGACGTAATTGTAGCTGTAGGGAAACAAGACTGACAATGAGAAAACTTCCACGAAACATATTGGATGATACAGCGCAGAAACTTTTTCAACTAACGTATGAGCTCATAAAAAATATTTCTTGAAAAAGTTTTTGCGATGCTTTATCAAACATGTTAAATGTTTGTTACTTAATGTAGTGGTGTTGACCTAACCTAACCTAACCTACGCACGCACGCACGCACGCACGCACGCACGCACGCACGCACGCACGCACGCACGCACGCACGCACGCACGCACGCACGCACGCACGCACGCACGCACGCACGCACGCACGCACGCACGCACGCACGCACGCACGCACGCACGCACGCACGCACGCACGCACGCACGCACGCACGCACGCACGCACGCACGCACGCACGCACGCACGCACGCACGCACGCACGCACGCACGCACGCACGCACGCACGCACGCACGCACGCACGCACGCACGCACGCACGCACGCACGCACGCACGCACGCACGCACGCACGCACGCACGCACGCACGCACGCACGCACGCACGCACGCACGCACGCACGCACGCACGCACGCACGCACGCACGCACGCACGCACGCACGCACGCACGCACGCACGCACGCACGCACGCACGCACGCACGCACGCACGCACGCACGCACGCACGCACGCACGCACGCACGCACGCACGCACGCACGCACGCACGCACGCACGCACGCACGCACGCACGCACGCACGCACGCACGCACGCACGCACGCACGCACGCACGCACGCACGCACGCACGCACGCACGCACGCACGCACGCACGCACGCACGCACGCACGCACGCACGCACGCACGCACGCACGCACGCACGCACGCACGCACGCACGCACGCACGCACGCACGCACGCACGCACGCACGCACGCACGCACGCACGCACGCACGCACGCACGCACGCACGCACGCACGCACGCACGCACGCACGCACGCACGCACGCACGCACGCACGCACGCACGCACGCACGCACGCACGCACGCACGCACGCACGCACGCACGCACGCACGCACGCACGCACGCACGCACGCACGCACGCACGCACGCACGCACGCACGCACGCACGCACGCACGCACGCACGCACGCACGCACGCACGCACGCACGCACGCACGCACGCACGCACGCACGCACGCACGCACGCACGCACGCACGCACGCACGCACGCACGCACGCACGCACGCACGCACGCACGCACGCACGCACGCACGCACGCACGCACGCACGCACGCACGCACGCACGCACGCACGCACGCACGCACGCACGCACGCACGCACGCACGCACGCACGCACGCACGCACGCACGCACGCACGCACGCACGCACGCACGCACGCACGCACGCACGCACGCACGCACGCACGCACGCACGCACGCACGCACGCACGCACGCACGCACGCACGCACGCACGCACGCACGCACGCACGCACGCACGCACGCACGCACGCACGCACGCACGCACGCACGCACGCACGCACGCACGCACGCACGCACGCACGCACGCACGCACGCACGCACGCACGCACGCACGCACGCACGCACGCACGCACGCACGCACGCACGCACGCACGCACGCACGCACGCACGCACGCACGCACGCACGCACGCACGCACGCACGCACGCACGCACGCACGCACGCACGCACGCACGCACGCACGCACGCACGCACGCACGCACGCACGCACGCACGCACGCACGCACGCACGCACGCACGCACGCACGCACGCACGCACGCACGCACGCACGCACGCACGCACGCACGCACGCACGCACGCACGCACGCACGCACGCACGCACGCACGCACGCACGCACGCACGCACGCACGCACGCACGCACGCACGCACGCACGCACGCACGCACGCACGCACGCACGCACGCACGCACGCACGCACGCACGCACGCACGCACGCACGCACGCACGCACGCACGCACGCACGCACGCACGCACGCACGCACGCACGCACGCACGCACGCACGCACGCACGCACGCACGCACGCACGCACGCACGCACGCACGCACGCACGCACGCACGCACGCACGCACGCACGCACGCACGCACGCACGCACGCACGCACGCACGCACGCACGCACGCACGCACGCACGCACGCACGCACGCACGCACGCACGCACGCACGCACGCACGCACGCACGCACGCACGCACGCACGCACGCACGCACGCACGCACGCACGCACGCACGCACGCACGCACGCACGCACGCACGCACGCACGCACGCACGCACGCACGCACGCACGCACGCACGCACGCACGCACGCACGCACGCACGCACGCACGCACGCACGCACGCACGCACGCACGCACGCACGCACGCACGCACGCACGCACGCACGCACGCACGCACGCACGCACGCACGCACGCACGCACGCACGCACGCACGCACGCACGCACGCACGCACGCACGCACGCACGCACGCACGCACGCACGCACGCACGCACGCACGCACGCACGCACGCACGCACGCACGCACGCACGCACGCACGCACGCACGCACGCACGCACGCACGCACGCACGCACGCACGCACGCACGCACGCACGCACGCACGCACGCACGCACGCACGCACGCACGCACGCACGCACGCACGCACGCACGCACGCACGCACGCACAAGATACTACTAATTATTTATTATTATATATTTTAGATAAGAGCAGTGTGGAATGTAACATATTAGGCGAATTTGATATTAATTTATTTGATAGTTCTGAATCCTCTTCAAATGAAGAAAATGATAATATTGGAATAATACGTGAAAAACGATATGTACGAGATGCAATTAATCCATTTACAGCTTATCGTGAACACGAATTCCATATAAGATACAGATTTTCAAAAGAATCTGTTATGTATGGACTACTGCCTTTAGTTATGGACAGTTTAACAAAGCCTGATATGCGAGGTCTTCCAATTGAACCAGTTATTCAATTACTGATTTGTCTAAGATTTTATGCTACTGCTGGTTTTCAGGTAACATAAATTCTTTGTATTACATGTCTTTAATTTTAAAGAAAGAATACAAATAATTGTACTATATTGCTTTATGATTTAGAAAGTAAACGGAGATCTTTAATATAATATTACCACAACCTACAATTTGCAGAATCGTATTTAGAGTAACTGCTACATTAGCAACTCATCTAAATACTTATGTCAAATTTCCGACAAACCAAGCAGCTATACAAGAAAATCGAAGATTGTTTAAAGAATTAGGATATGGTTATGGAGCTATTGGGCTTCCTTGTATTAATGGAGCTATAGATTGCACCCATATAAGATTATTGGGCAATAACTTTGGAGGAATAGCTGAAATTTATAGAAATAGAAAAGGTTATTTTTCCTTAAATGTCCAGGTAAGTTAATAAAAGTAATGTTTATTTACATATATTTATTCTTATTTTTTATTGTGTTATCTTTTATGTGTAAGGCTGTAGTAGGTCCAAGAATGGAATTTCTGGACCTTGTCCCAGAATGCCCAGGAAGTCAATGATAGTAGAATTTTCCAAAATTCTCGAGTTTTCATGCGATTTCAACAACGTGAACTAACAGGAATGTTAGTTGGAGATTCAGGATATCCTTCTCTCACATTTCTTTTAACGCCATTCAGAAATCCACAAAACGAAGAAGAACAAAGGTTATAAAAAAGCAGAATTTAATACATTTTAATATATCTTAAAGCTTCTGGAGGTCGATTGTGTATTTTGAAACGAGACGAAATTGCAAAAGTAAACAGATTTACTAGATTTCGACAAATAAAATTGTGAATATTCTAGTAAATTTTTTAACTTTTATAATTTTTACCTCGATTCAAGATACACAATCGACTCCCTGGTCTCTCGCCATGATTCTCTTCATTTACGACGTTAGAACTGAGAAAATACATTCTTGTAAAATTCTTGCAAAATAGGGGGAAGTGGGGCACATTGATACATGGGGCACATTGATACAGTCAACATATCTCTGCATGAGAAACATCTAAGAAGGTCACGTATCCATGAATATATGGCGTTATAATACACGAATAACCTAACCAAATTTCGTACGCGAGCAGTAGCCACTTGATGAATGACAGGTATAAACGTGTTTTGCGTACTCTCAGGTAAATATTTTCAAAAGTCTTTGAAGCGTGATTTTTTACATTAATCTGATCTATACTAAATAAATATTTCGTCAAAAGTAAGAAACAGTATATCTCTTACTAATTTGTCGAAAATATTGACATGACTTTGTATTATTTTCGGCTGAGAATATATTTTATTATGTATGACACTGTGGGGCAGATTCGTACACTGACTCGTAGAGCACTTTGATACATATCAATATGTATCTATGTAGTATCAATATGTATTTATAGTATTAAGTAAGATATTTTTATTTTATTTTAGACGAAAATGGTAAGAACGTATCCCAAAAAAAGACCGATAGGGTCTATATTGATGAAGATGCCGTAAAATTGTTAATTCCGTATAAATAAATATCTCTATATCTCTATACAATAAACATAGCTTGTTTTAATAATAATCCAATTTAATTCTGAATAATATTAATATAGATCACTAAGAATCAGTGCCCCATCATGCCCGTATCATTGTACCCCGCATACGGGGCACATTGATACAAATTTCATTTTTTACAAAAAATGTTATAACATTTCTTATTATTAACCTACAGCAAAAAAGCAATCAAAACACGTAAGTAGAAGGACAAGCCTTTAAATTTAACCTATTACATTTATCTTAAGGAGGTTCAATCGTTACTTCTGAGTCAAAAATGCGATTGAAATAAATGTCATTACAGCCCAGTAAGCAAGGAACATTAAATTAACGTTTAGAAATATTGACTTTATGTGTATTTTTTAAACGTTTTTTAATAATATTATACATATATTTGAAAAATATTATTTCGTAATATGATTTTTCTGAATGTTGTTAAAATATTTTAAAAACGTTACAGAAAATATTTTTCAAATGTTACTTTGACATTTATTTGAGATCAATGCAACAGTTCAAAATTCCTTGTAATTTGAACTTGGAAATAACGTTGGTAGTATATTAATTTTCTGTTGTTAGAATGTTATTGTTTTATATTTTGCGCAACGCTTATTGCGACAGCCATGATGCGTACATTATCCTACGATGCGTGAGTGCGTATACACGCGTGTGGATCGAGCAGTGCGGAATGCTCTTTATTTACAGTATATTTATATATAAGTAAATATAAACTATTATATTCTAAAAGTTGTATATTAATAATAAGAACTCAATTAACCATACGTGCTATGAATAGTTGATATGATGATCTATAACCTATAATTTAGGTTAACTACAAATAACGTTCTTTGGATGGAATTATATTTGCTATTTTCTTGCAATTTACTGCCGATTATTTTCAGCTGTTTGAGCGCGTCAAGATCATGAGCAGAGACGCACGCTTGTCGCGACAGCCAATCGGAAGCAGTAATAGTTCTGGAGACTGTAGTGGCATTATCTTACATACGTATGATGCGTGAGTGTGTCATATATACGTACGTTTGTGCTTGTGCTGTCGAGCGCTTATTTTAATTATATACAACATTTTTATATCTGTAAGTAATTAATATTTTCTAAAACTTGCGTATTAATATGATAAGAACTTAATTATCTATATGTGCCCTGTAAATAGGTAGCTGGTGATTCAAGATGTATTTTTCGACCTATATAAGAGAGAGATTTGCAGAAGAAAAGAAATATACCAAAGTATTAAAGATCGAACATATTCTTGATGTAATCGGGCCACAAGGCTGACTGCTACGTGCCTCAGATTGTTCGTATCCGTATTCGATTTTTTTATTTTTTTATTTTTAATTTTTTTTTTTTTTTTGAAAGATGAGTTTTATCCTAAAACCTTCCATTAGGATCAGTGACCTTCACCAAAGATATTATATTGTGATAAACTGAAAATGTAATACATGGTATATATTATTTCTATATAAATAAAACTTTTTTTATGATAATTAGTGAATTATTCCCCAATGCAGATTAGTATATAACAGGCCTGGGCAACTTCGAGCTCCGGAGCCACGACACTCCCCTACTTTCCGTGGATAGAAAAGAAGTGTCGTGGTTCTGGAGCTCAAAGTTGTCCAAGCCTGGTCTATAAAAGCAATCTAAATATTAATTAGACAATAAATATTAAGATATTTTATTACTATTGCATATTTATTGAAAACATGTTGCCTGTAATAGAAATAAAACATCAGTAAGAACTTTAAATAAATGTTAAAATTAATATTACGGTAATCTTAATATAATATTGTAATAAAGTTGATAGTACATTTAAATTTTTATCTCAAAAACATTTAAACATTGCAGGAATAATAGAAAAACGTTAGCACAATGTTATTTGCAACGTTATGGCACTCCCATTTCAACATTACTGAAATTTCGGAATCGTGGTCAAAGTATGTTTATAATGATGTTCTATACAACATTAAGAACTACATATTTAACAACATTACAAGTTATAGAATATCGTTGCAATAACATTGTAATAATGATTTTTTGCTTACTGGGAGCGATCCCGAATTATATGCAATATTAGTATAATGAATTGTGGATGCTACTTACGTGCTATATTCTTCGTCAATTATTAGTGTATAGAATATTAACAAGCATATACTGGGGTATGAGAGCGTCAACGACTCGGGAATTGTTTATTTGGCCAACATTATAGATTAGAACTTGTCACTTTGTGACAATAAGCTTTTTATACTCGAAAGCCAACTTAGAGCCTTAATTTTTTAATATGATTTACATAAACACTTTACACAAATAATCGCAAAACTTGAGCAATATTGACCGTATAGTTTTTTTGTAATATTATTCAGAAGTTGACCACTTTTAGCCTATACCCTTATGGAGAAATTCTCTCCGAGGTAGATTATCACTGATTTAGTACACACTTAGCCAACTTTTAGGACTTTGAAAACTAGCATTTGATAGATGAAACATCAAGGATTGTAAATTAGGATATGAAGACCCTCAAATAAAATAATAAAATCAGAAGAGGCTGTCAGGGTCACACGCGGATCACAGTGCGTTTTCAGTGAAAGACTCAGTCTTTCGTTGTGCGTCGTGTCGAGGGGATCTACTGATCCCTTGCAGATCATTTCCTTTGCCATTTATTCTTTTTGTATTTTTGACTGCGATGTTTTTTTCTCTAGACTATTTGATTTGGATCTTGTAGTCTCACTAAGTTTCTGGTTATTTGAAACAGTAAACTCACCATGTTGAAGGAGAAAAAACGTATATTTTTTAATATTATACCACTGAGGATGGCTCGGATGTGAGCCGAAACGTTTGGAAGTTTGATGTGGAAGCTTGTATTTAATGAATAAATCATTATACTAAAACGCACTGTGATCCGCGTGTGACCCTGACAGCCTCTTCTGATTTTATTATCAAGGATTGTGTAAAGACTTTAAAAATCGGACTTTATCGTGTGGATTGAAGGCTTTATCGTCATAAAGTTCAGGTCCCAGCATAGAATAAGCAATTCCCGAGTCGTTGACGCTCTCATACCCCGACATATATTTATTAATATTCGATACATTAATAATAATTGACGAAGAATATAGCACGTAAGTAGCATCCACAATTCATTATACTAATATTGTATATAATTCGGGATCGCTGTAATGACATTTATTTCAATCGCATTTTTGACTCACAAGTAACGATTCAACCTCCTTAATCTATCTGCAAAGTTATTTATTTAACTCTTGAAAAAAATCGTATCAATGTGCCCCACTTCCCCCTACGATGACATAAAAAGATGACACTTGCAATAGAGTAGATGCAATAGACTATTATAAAATAGTCCGAAAACTTTTTCTTACTCTAACAATCAACAAATAACCGCATAATTAATGAAGAAAATCGTGGCAAATACCCAGAAGCTTTAAGAGATACACAAATAAAAATGTATCTTCTATTAAAAATTTCTTACTGTAGGTATAACGAAATTCAATCACGAACGAGAATGGTTGTGGAAAGAACGTTTGGAACATGGAAGCGTCGATTTCCTTGTCTATCGAGAGGACTATCTTTAAAACTTTTAACATGTACTGGAGTCGTATCAGCTTGTGCAGTTTTGCATAATTTATCACTACATTTCAAAGACATTCTCCCAGAGGAACCAGAACCTAATGCAATAATTGAAGGTAATGAGGAGCTACCTTACAATGAACCTCATTGGCAACCTGGAGATGGTCATATTATTAGGCAAAACGTAGTTCGAGAATTATTTTATTAACTATATTTTAATGATATTAAGAAATACGCTAGTTAATTGTAAATTATTACTTTTATTCTTCACACCTTATTACACTGTTTATTAATTGCGTGTTCTTTTTCTTAATTGCTATAATGTCGATTATTATATATACATACATATATACATATATATATATATATATATATATATATATATATATATATATATATATATATATATATATATATATATATATATATATATATATATATATATATATATATATATATATATATATATATATATATGTCTCTCGAGGGTGGCGGAGATATCGACGTAATTTGATGGTGATCTCTCCGCCAAGATTTTTCGACGCTGGACCGATTACACGCGACTCTCGAGCACTTTCTCTTTCTCTCTTATATCTTTTTCTCTTTTTGTTCCTCTTGCTTTTGCCAAGAAATGGCAAACCAATCAAAAGTTGCTACTGTATGGCCAGACTCTGATTAGAAGAACTCTAATTATTATTATTATATTTAAGGCTCTTGTCCTTGCTTTTATCTTTGTTATTTATTTCTTTAATATTTTATTTTATTTTATTTATTCAGAATTTTTGACATGCTATTTCTCGCTTCTGACGTAATTCAAGCAAAGATAGAAGCGGCAAGTAGGTAGGAGTCTTAAGATAAAGCAAGATGTTTTTAAATTATATTATGCAGATGATAGAGTGACCATAGTCAGGAAAAGCAGAATGCCGAACAATGAAGAACAAGTGGTAGCAACGCGATTGTAAGAGAGGAATATAAGTAATAATTTATATAAGCTGGTTCGCGCGCGCGCGGCTGGTTCTACATATAATCAGTCATATGTCGGAGTTGGATGTCGGAACGCAGCCGATGATCCAATGAAAGAATTTCTCTTTTGAAAACGAATTTTCCTCATTGGACCAACGGTTACGTTCTGATATCCGACTTCGGCATATGACTAATTGTAGAACCTGCCGTAGGAATCGTATAGAAATAATAATGTAAAACAATTTTTTTATTATTTATAATGTATTTTAATTTTATATTATAGATTCCATTAAGTTAAAACGGGAAGGAGTATTATCTGAAGTGCAAAATGCTTTATTAAAGAAGCCCCAAAGAAATTCAAATGAAGGCGTAAGGGCCAGGCTGAATCACGACGATGAAGAAACTCTTCTTTTGGAGGTCCAGTTACGAGAGGCTCTTTGGAACTATAAACTTCCGCTAATACAACGAAACGTAAGGATCACGAAAAATTTGTGGCAGGAAGTGGCAAATGCCTTAAACGGAAAAATTACGGCCGACGAAGCAAAAGCAAAATTTAAAAGCCTTCACGACACGTATCGACGAATAATCAGATCGGAAGCGTGCGCTAGTGGATCTGCCAGAAAAGATAATGGAAAAAAGTGAGCTCATTATGATTCAATGGAATTTATGCGAGATTCTTGCTTGCTGAAAACGTAAGAATTATATATTTTATATAAATGTCAAAGCTATTATATTTAGCCTATGTCAAAGCTATTATATTTAATCTATAATAAAATAATTTTAATTTCTATAGCACAGTGAGTAACATCGAAGACCCAATGGACAATTTTGGAGATAATGGCGAAAACGCAGAAAACATTGCACCAAGTATGTATTAATAAAAAAAATATTCTGTGATATTCTGCGTACAAGTATTAAAAGAAAATATTTAATGTTTATGTTTTTTTTTTAGATCATGGGCCTCAAAACAAAAAAAGAAGAGGCGATCCTGAGGCGTGTACCAACGCCATAAAACGAATTGCAAGTGCAATATATGATAATAACGATGTGCCTACTGATCTTCCGCCTCCTCCAGTTCTAGACAAAGTTGATTTTTTCTTGTCGATGTTAGGGTGCCAGCTGCGAGAACTAGTATTACGTAAACGACGAGAGATAATGAAAATAGTTTTGGATGTAACATACGATGCTTTGGCAGAACAGTGAATAATATATATGCTTCTATTTATTAATATAGTTTGTAATGTAATAATAATTTTAGTTTGGGAATAAAATACTATTAAATGTTATATTGTTTTTTATTTTAAAAGATTGAATGACATATAAATATGTAAACAATGCAAATTAATAATTAAGTTAAATGTCAATTGACAATTTGAACAGAGATAAAATATGATGGTCTTATGTACAAATATTAACAATGGTCGAATTGCCACGGTACAGCTCCTTCACTGTTGAAATATCTGCAGAATTCTTCTCGAATTTCTCTAGCTCGACGACTACTATTATTAGTACCGCATTTATTTATGTCACAAACTCCACTATTTTTAATGCATTTTCTCCAAGAACCAGGAATTAAACCATTTGGACCATCTTGATCAACCATTGATGGAAGAACATATTGATTCTCACCAATATCTTGTAAGCGCAGCCAATTATGGAGACATACTATTGCTTGAACTATTTTCATTATTTTTTCAATAGTGCAAATGATTGGTCGCTTCAAAATTCTCCATCTACTCACTAGAATGCCAAAAGTGTTTTCAATTGTCCTTCTAGCACGACTGAGACGATAATTGAAAATTGTTCAATCTTCATTTAAATATTCTCTTCCTGGATAAGGTCGAAGTAAATAATCCGATAGTTGAAAAGCTTCATCGCCCACAAGAATATAAGGCAAAGGTTGTCCATCCGAAGTAATAGGTTCTGGTTCCGGTAAATTCATTCGTTTATGATGAAATGATTGACCAATCAAGGAATCCTTAAAAATACCACCATCACTGCGTCGACCATAAGCTCCAATGTCCACGAATGTAAAAATATACTTTGCATTGCATATTCCAAGCAATACAATGCTGTGACAATTTTTATAATTGAAATACGATGAACCCGCATTGTCAGGACACTGAAGAAATTAATGGCTTTAGTTTTAATGTTTCAGTTTTATAATGGATTCAGTTTTATAATGTTTGTATATATTAATCTCAAAAATTTAGAATTGTTCTAGGTTTATACATTTCAATTTAATAAATATTCAAAATTAAGGCTCCTGTTTACTCGCTACTTCTACCCTTGTTTGATGACGTTAGAAGCGAGAAATCGCATGTCAAAAATTCTTGCGGTATACGTTGAAATAAAATTCGGCAAATTGCATGATTCAGCATATTTGTAAAATATACCGAACACTTTCTTTTGTAATCACTAAATTACAAGAAAAATTTATGTATTTTAATAAAATATTTTTATTTTGTACTGTTACCTCTGTAATTCTTTGTAATTAAATCTTTTATTCTATTGAAAAATACATATATAAACTTTGTATTTAAATACCTTGTATTCTCTCGTTGGATTAAATATTTTAATAAAATATTTTTATTTTGTACTGTTATCTCTGTAATTCTTTGTGACCACTAAAAAATACACGTAAACTTTGTATTTAAATATCTTGTATTCCCTTGTTAAATTTAAATAAAATTTTTTAATCTTATAAAATTGTTATTCTTTTTCTAATTGACACAATATGTAAAGATTTTTCAAAGTAGTGCAACAATTATTTTTTAAGGCAATATATATGTTCTCTCTGTAATTGGCGCTGTAATTTACAAAGATATCATTTTTTTTTTGTAATTGTAATTAGGTTTTTTCGAGGTATAATACTACCACTTTTTTTTCGAGGTAACAACATATACACTACTATGCATGTACTTGGCGCCTTTTTTACCTTTTTTTTAAAAAAGGTAATTTTGTACGGATATCACCCCTTTTTGTAGTATTACGCATTTTATAAACAGTATGTACAGGGTAAAGCTATTTGGAGGTATAATACTACCACTTTGTTTTTTTCGAGGTAACAACATAAAATTTACCTCTTTTTCTTACCTTTGTTTTCTTAATTTCGTTTAAATTTAAGACGTAGTATCATCCTTGATATCTATGTTTCTTTACATAAACTCAATTTTTACGCACAAATTTTTGTTAATACAACGATTTAACTTTATAACTTATCTTCTAATATAACTTATCTTCTAATATAAGAAATATAACTTATCTTCTAATATAAGAAATCAATAGTATTTGTAGCTTTTTAATGAACCGTAATCTTCAACACGTGGTTTCTCTCCAACACGTTGCTTCTCTCGGAAATTTTGCTTTTATAATATTCCGCTACGTGCCCTACGAGCGGAGATATTGCGACGCAAAGTCCAAATGTGAAATTTTTTTTATTAAGATACGTCGTCTACTCATCACTCATGCCATGCTATCATTTCATTGGCTGGAATCGTGTCCTTTTCACTTTTTCGACACTGGCGGTGCTGCTAGAATCGCCAGTTTCGATGTATACGTGTGTGTACTGCGCGCAGTGCAGACAGTGCGTTTAGCGCGCTGTCACCAGCTGTCACAGTCACATACATAACCTATAACACGGTAGTGTCCCGCGTCAAGTTCGCGCTATAGTTTTTTGTCGTCGGCAACCTGGTACTCGTAGACATCGAATTCAAAGTATTAATACACCTAGACACCGAAAACTACGGAGCGCATTATCTGGACGTCATCATCGGCAACCTGGGACACGTAGACATCGAATTCAAGGTATTAATACACCTAAACACCGAAAACTACGGAGCGCACTATCTGGACGTCGTCATCGGCAACCTGGGACACGTAGACATCGAATTCAAGGTATTAATACACCTAGACACCAAAAACTACGAAGCGCATTATCTGGACGTCGTCATCGGCAACCTGGAATACGCAGACATCAAATTCAAAGTATTAATACACCTAGACGTCGAAAACTACGGAGCGCACTATCTGGACCTCGTTGTCGGCAACCTGGGACACGTAGACATTGAATTCAAGGTATTAATACACCTAGATACCGAAAACTACGGAGCGCATTATCTGGACGTCGTCATCGGCAACCTGGGACACGTAGACATCGAATTCGAAGTATTAATACACCTAGACACCGAAAACTACGAAGCGCACTATCTGGACTTCGTCATCAGCAACCTGGGATACGCAGACATCAAATTCAAAGTATTAATACACCTAGACGTCGAAAACTACGGAGCGCACTATCTGGACCTCGTCGTCGGTAACCTGTATATCGACTCGATGGATTTATTCGCTGGGTTGATAATAATAATAATATATATAATAATATTATAATAATATTATTTATTATCAAGATTATTTGATCAAGAGACACGGTGCCTAATTTACTTAAATATCAAGTAAAAATCTTCCTCCTGACCGATAAGTCTATCGACCTATAATTTACCTACTAGATCGATAATAATGCGCGCACAATATCGAAACTGGCGATACTAGCACCGCCACCGCCAGTGGCGAAAAAGTGAAAGTGACGTTTTCTCTGATCACGTGATCTCTGATCACGTGATATATATATCGGCGTCAGTAGAAGACGGAGTATCTTAATATAAAATTTTCACATTTCGACTTTTGCTCGAAATATCTCCGCTCGTAGGGCACGTAGCGGAAAAATGAAAAGAACGGACCCCCCCCAAATCGACCCCAAGCTATCGATCAAGCCTATTTAGAACTTGATCCGTTCACTCGTTATCGAGATCTCAACATCTCGAGTACTTGCAAATCGTCGCGTCGCGTAAAAGAGTCACGGTTGGTCTCGCTCCGCGTGTACTTGGCGCGAGACACTACCGTGTCTCTTGATAGCCGTAAAATTTTTGGCATGCGATTTCTCGCTTTTGATAAATTGAAGTTTTTTTGTTAAAGCAGAGAATACTTACATAGGTTAGATGACTCGCTTTAAAAGTATTTAAGTGTTTAAAGCGCGTCAACTAACCTATGTAGGTTAGTGACGCGCTTTAACAGTATATATGTGTTTAAAGCGCGCCAACTAACCTATGTAAGTATTCTCTGCTTTAACAAAAAAACTTCAATTTATCAACAATTTACTGCTTTAAATGTTGTGTTTTGGTAAAGCAGCGACTTTCTCGCGAAATAAAGTATTCACTGCATTAACAAAAAGACTTTAATTTATCAACAATTTACTGCTTTAAATGTTGTGTTTTGGTAAAGCAGCGACTTTCTCGCAAAATAAAGTATTCTCTGCTTTAAAAAAAAACGTAATATTAGTCGTTTATGCCTTCCAATACTCAAAATAGCTGCTTATTTTTCAAACTTTTTTTGTTTATAACTTTTTAATAAAAAACGAGCGACGGCTAAAACCTTCTGAAGGTCACTCAGGAGGGTGACCTTGACAACATATGTCAAGGTCAAGGTCATCGGAGGTGCCTCCTCTAAAGTACATAATTACCAAAAAAAGTTCTTTGCAAATATAAAATCAAAGCAAAAAATAGAATTTACGAAGCTTTTATCCGTTTAAAAGCAAAGGATATTGTACATAAAAAAAAAATTAATGATGATGAAAGAAGCTTATTAATGTGTAATTCTTCCAATGATGGCAGTCATGTCATGTGTAATTCTTCCAATGATGGCGTTTCACAACAATGTTGTATGAATATCAACGATAAAATTTTCATTAATAATAACATTGAAGATGATTTAAATGTTGACAATAATGACGCACGGATCAGTGATGATAGCCACGAAAACATTTATTGCAATACAAATGAGACTGTAACTCATACTTTTCAAAATGAAGAAGAGATGAAAACGTATATTTTGACAGGACTCAGAGATTGGGGACTCTATAATGTATCTAAAAAAAAAGTAGATGATATTTTGAAATTATTTAGGCCAATTTTACCTTTTCTTCCTAAATCATATAGAACCCTTCTCAGAACTCCACGTAAAGTTCCTTTACAAGTTGTTGGGACAGGACAAATGTGGTACAAAGGAATCAGAAATAACATTGAACAGAGAATAAATTATGAGTATTTAACTGATAACGGCCAGATTGTCATGGATGTAAATATAGATGGAATACCTCTTCAAAAAGATTCTAGTAAACAATTTTGGCCGATACTTCGAAGATTTACACATCAAAAATACCCATTTATTATCGGTGTCTTTTTTGGTAGAGGAAAACCAAGTGATTTAAATGTTTACCTACATAATTACATTGTTGAAGTGGCAGAACTTACAGAAAATGGTTTTGAATGCAATGGAACAGTATTTCCATTTTGTGTAAGAAATTATATTTTGGATGCACAAGTTCGTAACTTTGAAGCAGTGTGTGCCACACAATTCTCAGTTTGCATGTGAGAAATGTATAGTACAAGGTGAATGGTTTCATAATAGAATTATATTTGAGAACGTGAGCTGTGAGTTGCAAACAGATGAAAGTTTTAGAACAAGAAAAAATCCAGATCATCACAAAGGCTATTCTTCTCTGGAAGAAATTAATACTGGAATGGTGTCCCAGTTCCGATTAGATCCTATGCATCTTATAGATTTAGGAGTTTTTAAACGATTTTTATCTTTTCTAATTGAGAAACGAACCCACTGCCGACTTCCAAGAGATACTTTAATGAGGATTAGTGACGATTTAAGTGAAATTGCTCAGTATTTCCCTAAGGAATTTAATCGTAAACCTAGAAGTCTGGGGAATCGTGATAACAGAACAAAGTAGAAAGCCACAGAGTTTAGACGGTGTTTACTTTATGATGGTATCAAAGTATTTAAAGATCGTTTTCCTCAAAATATTTATCAGACCTTTTTATTACTTCATTCAGCTACATACATATTATCCAGCGTTACTTATTATCATGATTTAAATCATGTTGCTGATTATTTATTGAAAGAATTTATCAGTTATGTTGCTCGCACCCTGGGTCGTGACTTTATTGTGTACAATGTACATTCTCTTGCTCATCTTGCTGAAGAGTGCAAAAATTATGGTACTGTAGATTCGTTTAGCGCTTTTCCTTATGAAAATTATTTAGGTGTAATTAAAAAAGTACTTCAATCAGGCTATAAACCACTTCAACAATTAGCCAAACGTGATTCAGAAACAGGAGGTGTACTTACTGAAAATGTTCCATTTAACTCATGTGAACCTGTCTTACGAGACCATCATGAAAAGTGGCCAGAAATTTTTGAGGGTGAACAATTCACAAAAATAACATGGAAGGGAATGATCTTAAACATTAATGAACCAAATAATTGTTTTTCTACTATTTTTGGAGACATCGTGCTGTTATCAAATATTATAAATACTGCGCAAGGCATAATTTTGATAGGAAAAAAAATTCAAAGAGTTACACGATTTTTATGATTTTCCCCTGCCATCATCTTCAATTGGCATATACAAAGTCAAAAGAAAAAAAAGAAGACGCCAATATTGGAAGTTGTCGCATGTGAAAGCCAAATGTGTGGCCATTCCTCTTGTGGATGGAATTCTATGCATTCCAATGATCAATTCAGATGAAGATTTGAAATGACAATTCATTTCTAAAAATTTGAATATTAATTTCAATATTGTAACATTTTATTTATTTAAATATTGCAAGCAATTTTACGATTCTATTGACAATAAGCAACATAACATGGAAAAACAAATATTATTTTTTACTAAAGAGGTATTAAAAATTAAATATATAATTTTATATCTTGTGTTTAATTCCACTTTTCTTAAATAAACGCTTGATTGATTTTTCAGTACGTTGTAGTGAGATTTGGTGGAGAAGAGGAATCTGTGGCAGTTGTACCCTCCTCATGGATTAATGAGGATAAGTTGTCATGTAAATGACCACCCAAGAAATTTTCTATTCAAACAATTACAAGATTAGTTATGTGTTTGTCAAAACCAACCGCTGAATGGAAAGATTATCCAATCACAGTTATGCATGCGTATGGTATGTTTGATTTGTAATTTTTAAATTATCCTTTTACACATTTATAAAATAAAGTTGTATGTAATATAATCTCAGAATAATGTATGTAATGATATCCTATTGTTTAGAAAAAAGACAGAATTAAGGAAATTATAGAAGTAATAGTTGCTACATTTCTATCATTAATCTGTTAATGTTAAAAAAGAAAACAATAATAAACAACGCTGAAGCAAGAAAACAACGATAAAACAGTAAAGTAATGATATATAACGATAAAATATGCTTTACACTACATTGCATTTAATAAATAAAAAAAATTTTATTAATTTGTATTATAAAAATTTGCTGTGCAATGATGTATTACTTTTAATATTTTTTTCAGAATTTTTAGAGAAATTTTTTTAAAATAATATTTTTTTTTACACTACTTTTGTGATCATACTTTTGAAAACAGAACAATAACGTTTCAACAGGATAAACTCATGAAACAATACTCGTCCTGTCTTTTCAGATAAATATCACAAGGCCCGTAAGGCATGTAAATTAGCCGAAGATACTAGTGCTCTTGATACTGCAGCAGGAGAGACTGATTTGGAAGGGCCTAGAAAGAAACGTAAAACTGAACGTTTGTGTGATTCAGAGGAGTCATCTGACGAACCTGCACGGGTAATAAAAAAGAGAATCACGCATTCTGACAAACATTCTGACACGTATTCTGATGAGGATGATATATTAAACGCACAAAAAATTAAAGAAAGAGTTAAGGCTCTTAGACAGAAAAAAAGTATCTCTTCTTTCCAACATGAAACAAGCGTTCTTTCTTTAAAACATTTATCGAAGAATGCAGTCGTTAAATCTGTAAAACCACCTACTTGTACTGCAAATCTGTCACCTGAAAATGGTAAGAATATTAATATCTGCCAATCTTATTGTGCTTTATAAATCAGTAATAGATTAGTCTTAATTCAAACCTATATTTACACAATGTTAAATATCTGATTAGATTACTATCTAATTCTTTGACACATTAAATTGTAGAAGTTGATAGCGTAATAGATTCTTGTGCTGCTACAAACAATGCAGCATTACCTAGTACTTCATCTTCTAATACTTCACTTTGTGCAAGTGAGAAATCTGAGAGATCTTTTAAAAGTGTATCAACGACAAATACATTGCTTGAGAATGGTAGGTACATTTTAATTAATTAATTCTTGAGTATTAGGATTGAACATATCTCATTTAATTTTTTTATTTAGATTTAAATAATGATAGAATTACTTTATCTGCGGGTAGAACTCTTCCTGACACTGTTTCTGATACTGTTGGAAAAATTTCATTTGCAAAAACATTATTGTCTCAAACATCTGTACCAACAATAAATGGTCAGTCATTTATTTTTGTGTATGCATATGCTATATTTTAAATGTAATTTTTTTAAATACAATTATTATTTAAAAAATATTTACTAAAATATTTATTAAAAAATTTTATCTAAAAAATATTTATTTATAGATAACAAATGTGAAATATTACTAAAAGTTTTAATAGAGCAAAATGAAGAAGTAAGTGGAAAATTAGATCACGTTAACACGTCTCTTATACGATTATACACGAAACTGTTACCTGAGGAGCCAGTACCCATAAAACCTAAAGACTTGCCTAATCTACCCCTCAAAGATAAAGAGGCCTTTCATACTTTCGAAAAATTTCTACAAAATGATAATAATTTTCTTACAACGGTATGTTCTTTTATTTATTTATTTATTTATATTATTATTTATATATTTATTTATTTATATTTGTTACTGTATTGGACATTTTCAATTTTATTTATAATCTCGTAATTAATTAAGAGAAATACGTGCTTCAGATCGACTACTTTGTTCTTTTAATGCCAACTGGAAAAACGGAGGAGACAATACCTGTAGGCAAATTATTAGCTAGAATATTCTCAAATTCACTTGCCAGAATTGTCAATTATACAGGTTCAGGATCTATAAAATTAAAACTTCAAGACACGAACATTCTCACAGCGATTTAATGTAAATTTTGAATGAGTTTTATTAAATCTCATCTACAGTAATATACTTGAAATGAAAGCTCTGATTTATTATTTTTTTCAGGTGCTATTGTTACAAAGTTTCCGTCAAGTGATGTAACACAAATTCAATCAAAAATTTTGCGTTGGTTCTCCACAAGCAACCAAAGAAAAATAAACGATTAAAATGACTTAAATTGGGTCCGTACAATCGGTGGGATGAAAAGATTGCAGATACTGCGTTACCTTTTGATTTTCGTTTACTGTCGGATCTTCTCTCATGTATTAAAAAAAAAAAAAAAGATACACCTGCGTGATAAAATAATTACTCCATTACAACATATTTTACAAGATTTATTTTAAACAAAAGTGGTTTACATTTCGCATATGCGATCAGTTCTTTTAAGTTACCAGTTGGATAAACCATAAACCAATATCAATAAACTATAAGTCACTATTTAGAAAGAAATTCCATACTGAAATTCCACTATTAGAATTTCACCATATTGGAATGTGAACTGCCATTTTATAAGAAAAAGACAGATTAATTAGGGACTATTTAATTTTTTTTAACAAGTATATAAAAGCTGTGCTTTTGTCTATTAGCAGTTATATTTTTTCATCTTTTGTTTTTTTTTGGAGTAATAGTATATTTTTTATGTAAACTTCTTGTTAAGTAACTCAGATTATATAGTCAGTTTGTTAACTTGCAAGAGCAATTATTCTATTCCTTTATGTAATAAGATGATTTTATTTTATTTTAATGTAATCAAAGATAATTATTTTTTATGTACTCAAGACTGACTTAATTGTAAAAAAAAAAAAAAAAAATTAATTATATTTTTATTGATTACTTATTTATTTTATTGTATTGTTCTCTATTGCTCAAGTTTCTCTAGTAGCAGATTATAAAATTTTATATTTTGTAGGTACAATGTTTATACAATATCTCACAGGTATTATTTTTTATGAATATGTGAGAATGTTTTAAAGCATTCTGATTTTTTATTTACAAAATTTTAAATATATTTTAAGTATAATATACATATACAATAATTAGTGAGTTTGTATTCTTAAGCTTTATTCTGTATCTTACTCAATAAAAAATCAATGCTTCAAAAATCAAATATTTTCACAAATTCGTAAAATGTTTATGCCTGCGAGGTTTTAATCATTTTGCACGTACGAGCGATTCGCGTTTTCTCGACAAAAGTCATCGAAAGGTTGTGACCGAACACTTGATCTAGGATACGTAGGACTTACGTTTAGATGAATTAAATTGGTCGCCACTGTGTTTTATAGCGATTACACAGAACGCTGAATATCTCAATATCACCGTGATATGAGATAGGCTTCCTTCCTTCCTTCCTTCTATTGATTAATTAATCTGCAGCTCGGCTCATGTCGGACAATGTGTTTCAATGCCGTTGATGATCACTCGCGCCGCGTTAAGGATTATGGATAGGAAGTATTTAATAATTGGATATTTGTTTTAATATGAACAATAACAAATATATTCTCGGTTTGCACAGAGTACAACGAAAAGGTAAATTAATTACTCAGACGATTCTCGAACGTCGATCGGGTACTTTCCCGTACGATAATTCCCGCACGCAATTACTTCTCGCAAACGAATTACAATAATTTAATATCGCGAATTATTCTTTCCCTGAGAATATTCGGTAAAGAACGCACGATGTGGACACTCGTATTGTCAATCGGGAAAAGACCTCTCTCGCTGCTAGAGGCTTCCTTATATACCCTGGTGCGAACGTACATCCCTACCAGGGTGACACTGACCAATTAGAACTGTTTTCGCAGCTCGGATTTACTCTCTCTCTCTCTATCATGTAGCTGACTCGTCTGAACGCGCACAACGGTTTTCCGCTTGAAGAAAAACTTCAAGGGTATCGGATTACAAAAGCTCTCTTTGATACATGCCGACTCTACGATTTAATCAATTCTAGGAAGACACGCAACTACATGAAATATTAAATTAACTTTCCGTTAAATAAAATATATGGAAATACATATCTGTTGAATCCTTTACATTATTTCCCTTAAATGCATATCCTTTATTATTAATTATCACAGATTACCGTAATCTATGTTTTTCTATGTTTAATAACATTTCTCTTTATTTTCAGGTACTTAGCATTCGTCGTGGGACATCGCAGGATCCAACAGGTAAGTATGTGTAAGTATTATTCTTCTTAATTAATAATTTCATCTCTCCGATGAAAATCGTATAAAACGCATAAATTAATATTATTATCGTTCCGGCGCATTGCTGGGAACGTATTGCAGACAAATAAGTTGAATAAGTATCGAAATTACGAATTTTCACGCTAATTAATAAATTATTTAAATAATGGTTTATTTTACAAACAACCGTTATTTTTGGGCTTCTAATGTCCCTTAGACTCGAAATCTATCGTAATATCTCATAAAAATCTCTTAATTAACAATTTCATGACAACCGGTGAAAATTCGTATTTTTGAGAAAATCAAAATTTTTTCTTTACGGGCATCTTCAGAGTACCCCTCTAAATGATATTCCATCATAAAAAACACAAAAAGTTAATAATTACGGGTTTTGACTTTTCGAAGTAAAATTTTAAACTATTGTGAAATTTGTAAAGTTAACGTCAGATTCTCTTTCCAGGTGTCTCTAGGATCACGCTTATAACTTTGAATCATCATAATTCGCCTTGATTACAAATCTCACCTTCTTAATTAACAAATTGAATTAACTTGAAATTTATCGAACAAATCATATGGGTCGCTTCTATGGATCACCAGGATCCCATTTCTACCGTCAAAACATCGTAATTCGGCTTAATTAAAAAGCTCATCTGGTTAATTAACAAATTAAAATAACAGGAAATTTGATAAACAAACTACATGGGTAGCTTCTAGGAGTCACCAGGAACATTTTGGGATTATTCTCGAGTCAATCAAACGCTTAATTAAAAAGTGCACCTGTTCAGGTGAAAATCTATAATATTGCAAAATATCGATATTTAACCATATGGGTAGGTTCCTGGGGTCTCTAAGAACGAAATAAAATCTTAATAAACAAAATCGCTCAATAAATAAGAAAATCGCCCTTCTAGGGTGCGAACGTGAAATAAGGGTATTTTCCCCTAATTGACGTCATATTCCGGTTCCTTAGGCTCTAATGAAACTATTGAATCACTTTGCATCGCGATCGGACCATTATTTCAATTTTTGGTCTTGACAGGTGTCAAAATTAATTAATGTATTTTTCAATGGACAAACCATATAGGCGTGTTCCTTTGGTCCCAAAGAACGTGAATATAACGTTTATTTCGTATTATTACGTAAATTAAAAGATCTCGTTTCGAAATATAAATAATCAAAAATTAATATAACCCTTAAAGAGCACACCTCCGAAAATTCCGTAAAGGGCACTGGGGGTATGAGATATCCCAGTGTCTTTAAGTATGTACTGTAACGACGCTATTGACTATTTTATTGCATAAAAATTTCTGAATGAAGTTAAAGTCATGTATTTTAAGGATAAACAACAGTTATAGCGATTTCTTAAAATTAACATTGTTTAAAAAATTATTGAAAAAGAAAGGACGGAAAAAATGTCACTTTTCACTTAAATTGAATAACTTTGGCAATTTTTAATATTTTAAAGTAAAAATTTAGGTGGATACTCTTGAGACATGGTACTTACAAGAAAAAATTATTACAATAGTGCGCGTTTCAAAAAAGGTATTTATTTGGAGTATTGAAAGTAATGATTTTGTAAGAAATGAAATATTGGATTTTGCATGTTTTTATGGATTTAATCTTATTTTTCCAAGTACAAAAAATAAAAAAATGACATTTTTAATGTTTATAATTAAAGTAGTATACATAAAAGTTTTATTCCAAAAAATGAAATTGTATGCCATCTACATAAAAACATTAATTAATATAAAAAAAACATTGTAAAAAAATTTATTTCACTATTTAGTGTATACTTACGTTTGACAGATGTGAAATAATAAAAAAAAAAAATCGTCAGAAAAGGAATTCTACTATTCACTATATTGACGTAGAGGGCACACGGGGTATGACATACCCCACGATCTCGACACGTCTTATTCGAATGGCTACCACAAGCACACTGATGCTTGGACGAACGGTTCTGCTGCTCGAACATAAAGTTAATACTCCAAACTAATACCATATGTCGCTGCAAGTTCAATTTTCTACATTTTAATGGGACTTATCAGAGCACAAAGTTTGGAGTGGGGTATCCTACACCCCATGTGCTCTTTAAGGGATAACATAAATCAAATCTGCTTATTCGGCGTCATAGGATCACAGGTAAGTTTCTCTTACTTAATTATCATACTCCTTAATCATTTTAATGATTTTCCATATCAAAATATGATCCCATCATATTAACGCGTCTTATAGTTTATTTACTCACTCTAATAAAATAATAAAATCACGAGATTATCTCTTTTAGAATAAAACATAATGAAAGAACGTGAAATAGCTCATAAAGGCATCGCTTTCATGAATATCACATATAATATAGTGAATATTGCCATTCGTTACTATCTTTAGTCATAACTGTGTTACGCACATATGCCAAAATATAACCAAATACCTTAATTCTATGTATCAAAACTCTCTATATACTATTCTTATTATAACTCGTTTGGAAGAGTTATCGATTATTTGATATATATATATCAAAATAAACTATTATAAAAATGACTAACTGTCACACTCTGGTAAGTATCTCTTTTATATTGATACTCTTACACTAAAATGTCTGCTCGGGGGGGGCGGTGGAGCCGTCCCCGGATTTGCGATAAGCGTGACTCGAAGGACCAGGGGAGGTGTGTAATGCCTCCCCAAAGCGAATAGAAAGCGAGAATCGATGTAAAAAGCATGCGACTCACCGTTCGGGATGCCGTCGTCTCCTCGAGGATCCGTCTCGTGCAAGCTCGTGGTGGCACGTGCAGCAAGCGCAGGCGAGGCACAGGCAGCAAGCAAGGCAGGCAGCAAGCAAACAGCAGGACTAGCAAGGCAGGCAGCAAGGCAAGCAAGCAAGGAAGGCCGTCGATCTGGCGAACTTTCTGGATCTCGGAATCCGACGGTATAGCGTAGTGCGTGTGCACCCCGAGACGCGTTAAACGTAGGACTTCTTGTGAGAGAGTGTTCGTGCTCCGGCGCTGTAAGTGTCGGGAGCGGGAGTACTTGCTCTTCGTTAGACGGGTGCCCTCGTGGGGTGAACGAGGGCAGCACCGATTGGTGAGTCGCGGAAACATCGATTACGCGTGTCGATCGCGATCCGCCGACGTTTCGCGCGAGTCCCGAAATACGTTAAACGAGAGATAATCAAAATAGTATGTACATAACTAAACTAATGAGAACTATATATACAATTTGGCGAGCGCCAAACAATGTCTCTTTTCTTCTTTTCAGAATTCATCTACCTCTAGCCCTGCTGTTGACTGGCTGACTGGATCTCTCCTTCAGGCTGCACCATCAGCTGGCTGCTGGCGATCAGCTGATCTACGTCTGGCGGCGTGTCATCACTGCCGTCAATGGAAATAGTCGTTGCATCTAGACTGGTATTTTGTGAGTCTCCTTCTGGAATAGGAGTAGAGGATCGTATTTGGGAGGGGATAGATTTTAACTCCGCTTTGCTTTTTATCATTTCACGCCCCGGCGTCGCTTCACGGGTAGCTGCTCCCTGGCTCGGCCTCCTGGACATTGCTGCTGGAGAATCAGACGCCATTGGAACCGACTGAGTTCGGGAAGGCGGTTTCAAGGTCAAAATAGAAAAGTCAAATACAGTCATAAAAAAGTCAAATTATGGTCATTAAAAACATCGAATGATATCATCTTGACTTTCTAAAAATGATTATTTTTTGACGTCATCTTGACGTCATCTTGACTTCCAAATGACTTTTTGTGCTGTCTGGGAATAGTTCTTCGAATTGCGTTGCCGTCATGCGAAAGTAATTTCTGAATCGACTTTCGTGTAATGATACAACCGGAAAAAGTGCATTATAAAATCCATGAGTGTGGCGTTCTTGAAATATTGGCTCAACCCAAAAGCGCTTTTGATGATAAAAGCGCTTTTCTGTTTGTTTTTGTAATTCGTGAATCGCTAGTATTGCAAGTATTTTTTTCGCTTATTTTCCTTCTTTTTCTTGATGATTGCCATGCACTTCTTTAGCCACGTATAATATTTGTATGCAAACGACATTTCCGATGTTGATATGTATTGATCTGTATATTGAGGGGTAAAAACCAGAGTGGTATAAGTCAATTTTTTTTAAATTTTTTCTTGTGTGCTTAGATGCAATTTATATATTGTAGAGATTGCATCTATGCTTTTTATTTTTTAATATGTAGTTGAAGTTTGGAGCGTTCGTGGAGCAAAAATTAAAATGCGTTTTGTTCCGAAAAATACAAGTACGAGGACAATATATTTAAGATCCCTGAAAAATTAAAGAAAAAAATAGTTTGTTGAGATTTGAAGTCCAAAAGTGCCTCGTTCAGCCAGGAATAACAGCGCGTACTTGTATATATAAGATTAAAAATTCTTAGTAGTTCTTCCTGCGTTTCAACAAACTATTTTTTTTTACTTTTAGGGATCTTAAATATTGCCTCGCACTTGTACCTTTTGACACAAAACGCATTTTAATTTTCGCTCCAAGAACACTTCAAACTTCAACTACATTTTTGATGATAAAAAAAATCGTAAGAAATGAAATATCAATTTTAATGATTTTTTGCTGTGAAAAAAGGTAAACTTACTTTTATTTATTTTAATTTAACAATCAAGTAAATTATTGAATCCGCCAGTGTGTAGATAATAATAAGATTCAAAGTTGAGCGACCCAACTGGCCAATGTTCATTTATTAAGTTCACAACGTTTCGACCGTCATCAGGTCCTTTTCAAGTGAGAACATTACATAGTTAACGCAATAAGTCGTGCATCGCCAGATATTGCATCCAAGCTACATCGTGCGAGCGACAAGCTGGAACCGAATATGTCAGTATAAATAAGTGAAATATATGCGTGGGAGACAAATCGAAGATAAATCGTAAAAACTTACAAACAAAGTGCGTCAACAATATAAAATATTAAGTTCAAAGTCGCAAAGTAAAATTTTGAAGAAAATCACAAATTCCATTTTCTCCACAAGCTCCGTTACGTGCCAAATTCAAAGTCACAATGATACGCATTGTATACTTTGACGAATTGTGGCAAGACGTGTTCCGAAAGTACAACATAGCAAAACCGAAGCATAAACGCGTTCCAGAACGCTACAATAACAGACCGAACTCATTACAAATTATACAGCCTCAATAACCCGATCATATATCGAGGGCAAGTTCTCCGTATCTTTCTGGAGATTGACGGTGTATTTGTTTTTCTTTATGAAAAACATTTCCGAAATCTCCCTTTTTCTAAAATGTTTCTCATTGTGCAAAATTATTGGATTCTGCCAATCGAAATCGTGGTTTAGAGTGAGCCGATGTTTAGAAAATGGAGAAAATGGAATTTGTGATTTTCTTCAAAATTTTACTTTGCGACTTTGAACTTAATATTTTATATTGTTGACGCACCTTGTTTGTAAGTTTTTACGATTTATCTTCGATTTGTCTCCCACGCATATATTTCACTTATTTATACTGACATATTCGGTTCCAGCTTGTCGCTCGCACGATGTAGCTTGGATGCAATATCTGGCGATGCACGACTTATTGCGTTAACTATGTAATGTTCTCACTTGAAAAGGACCTGATGACGGTCGAAACGTTGTGAACTTAATAAATGAACATTGGCCAGTTGGGTCGCTCAACTTTGAATCTTATTATTATTTTAATTTACTTTGTCGTAATTTTTCTTTACTTTTCGTAATTGGAAAATGTCGAACGAGATTTGTTTACTGTAATGTATGTCACTACCACTTCAAAATAGGTTAAATTGCCGCTCAATATTTGACGCTGGGGGCCTTTTCATGGATTTCAACTGTCGTCGGCGGCAACCGTAGTCACGTGACCTTTTTGACGCTGAAAATGAGCGTCGAGCGGCAATGTGAAAAGGTACCTTTAGACTAGACACTGGATTGCGCGTATATGATCATTGCTTAATTTCGAGTACTACTATGGAGCATAGATTCGGTATGTCTTTATTATCAAAATAAAAAATATATATTGTCTTCATTATTTATTTTACTTGGATAAAAAAGTCTTTAAAAATTGTGCTAAACATGGCATCATCATGCATCGCATCGCATCGTTCAAAAATGCTTTTATTTAAGACACGTTGTAAGTCTCGCAAAATCGTAATTGCCACTGATTGGTTTAAACAATTATATTATATTGTAGTGCAGTATCTTAGCTGTCATAATAAGTTAAAATAAAGTACTCTTTTTTGCTCATTTGCTTGAGGTTTTATTTTCAGTGTTGGCGGATGGTATTTCACGAAATGTGCTGTTCTATGTATGGAGAAATGAGAACAATTTTTCTAGAAGATTAAATACTGTTTTTAATTTCTTACTGGAAAACAGTGATTTAGGAGACTATGATGAATGTTGTTCAACATTAATAAAGAAGAATTTAAGTAATTTTTGTGGGCAGTTAAAAAACAAGTGACAGATATGTCGTCGCATTATGCCAAGATTTGTATCTACCAACAACAAATGGTTGAATGGAAAACTTATTTTCGCCGGTCTTCCATCACGTTCTAATTATAATAATCAAGTCAGGCCTGTTGGGCGACCTCTCAAACGATTTTCGGAATAAAACGATTGGACGAAAAGAAAAAGAGTTCAGCATCTATTGAACGAGAATCACGAAGAACTGGCATACGCTACTTGTTTGAGTCTGCGAGCAGAAGGAAGAAGAGATGCGACTGAAATTGTTAAGCAAGTTTCCTGTTATTCTCCTCAACGGGCTGCAAAAATAAAGAAACTTACAACGGAGCCTAAAAAAATGCCCCAGAAACTTACACCTGAAGAAGCTTTAGCATTATACATGGACACCAACTTAACAAAAAAACAATATATTACTATACAGCAGGTCAATAAACATCATAATGCAGATATTTATCCCAATTATAATAAGATACTTGAAGCAAAAAAGAAATGTTATCCTGAAGGCATCATAATAAGTGAAATTTTTGCAGAAGTTGGACTCCAACAGCTTATAAATCATACTGTTCACAGATTGATTTCCATTCAAACCGAAGTTCTTAAACTTTTAAATCTTAGCAGTGATATACCTACAAACATATATTTAATTATAAAATAGGGATGCGATGGTGCTGCAGGCCAAAGTCAATATAAGCAAGTTTTTGAAAGCGGCGAACATAACGACTCATATTTATTTACTGTATCTCTTGTACCATTATGCATGACTATGACAGACAGTAATAATAAAAAACACATAATATGGCAAAACATGAAACCATCATCAACCAGGCACTGCCGTCCGATTAAAATTATGTTCAAAAAGGAAACGGCAAACTTAGTAAAGGAAGAAGTAAACAAAATTAAACAGCAGATCGAATTTCTGACACCCACATCCATGGAATTTAATGGAAAACAACTATTAGTGCACGCACAACTATCTTTAACTATGGTAGATGGGAAAATATGCAGCTCTTTGTCCAATGTCGCTGGACAAAATTGTCATTTGTGTGGAGCTACACCCAAGCAAATGGATGATATCGACACTGTTTTACAGAGACCAATAAAAGAAGAAAACTTAGCTTATGGAATATCAAGTCTCCACGCATGGATCAAGGTTTTTCAATGTCTCTTGCATATATCTTATCATCTCGAAATAAAAACCTGGCAAATTCAAAAGTCAGACAGAGACAAAGTCGATCAGAGAAAGAAAGAAAGATTTCGTCGTGAAACAGGGCTCTTAGTTGATATGCCAAAATACGGATTTGATACAACTAATGATGGCAACACAGCCCGGCGATTTTTTGAAAATCCAAAACTTTTGTCGAATATTACTGGAGTCGACAAACAACTTATTTATAAATTTGGCATTATATTAAAAACCATTAGTTGTAGGTTTGAAATCAACGTTCCTCAATTCGAGAAATACTGCTTAGATACTGTCAGATTATATGTACAATTATACCAGTGGTATTACATGCCACAAAGTGTGTATAAAATATTAATTCACGGAGGAAAAATAATTAACACAGCAATTTTACCAATCGGACAGATGTCCAAAGAAGCCCAGGAAACACGGAATAAGGATGTCAAAAGATACAGAGTATTTCATTCAAGAAAATTTTCTAGGAAAGAGACTATAGAAGATATGTTTCACATGCTTCTTATTTCGTCAGATCCCATAATAACAAATTTAAGAATCAAAGACATCAAAAGAAGTGCTGCATTACCCAAGGAAGTGCTAACCCTGCTGAAAGCTGCATCATCCGATGACTCTGTTATTAATAATCTAAATTACGACACTGACAGTGATTAAAACTTTCTCACTATTTTTTACTGTGCGACGCTCTTTTACATGGCCGCTAGGCTGGTATGCGCGACGGCACCGATATACTGTGCCACAAATATGTTGAGCGAGTAGCAGAGCAAGGTACAATCTCCAAAAATGTTGGGCGCCAGGTGTGGAGGAGGCCACACCACCTGTGACTCTCAAGACGCGAACATTTGCTAACTTCACTCCGAAACGTTAAACTCGAAGACGTTACTCTGGCCGCTCGCGACGGTTGCTCGTTCCGCGGTCGAGGTCGTGGTTCGGCTAGAGGCCGGGCCCAGGGGAGGTTGGCAGTGATTAGGCGAGGACGATACACACATACAAATAATCGATAAACGATCAAGTAAGAAAGCGGGAATATATTGTACATCCAGTTAATCGCGGTATTATTTTCGAGAACCAGACGCTGTAATCTGCGAGGCCCTTCCGTCTGCTCGCGTTTGGGCGGTAGGCGAGTGCGGGACAATGTTGACAATTCCGAGGTCATGTCTCGATCCCGTGCCCCTTTGACGGGATTCCATGCACGGTGACGCGAGTAAATATTATTTTCCGGCGTCCCTTACTCCGAACGGCTAACTCCCGATTCAAATCTTGTTTGCGCTCTCACGGGGCAAAATAAGCGTGACGTTATGTGTCCTATCAGTTTCGATCTTAGGAACTCTCATGCCTAGATCCTGAAATTCATTATTCGGATCACATCCACCACGTCACACCGAATAGGAAACAATTACTGAGGATGACTCTACTTTATTTTCGCGAGAATAACACACACAAACGGAATATTTCTCGAAAAATGAACGCTACGCACAAAATGAACGTTGTTCGCCGAACAAACGATACACGCAAAATAAATCTTTTCTCACCGAATAAACGCTGCACGCACACGAAATGTTTCTCGCCAAATGAACGGTACACGCAAATGTTTCCTCGCAGAATAAACGCTACACGCAAAATAAAGGTTCCTCGCAGAATGAACGATACACGCAAAATAAAGGTTCTCGCAGAAGGGTCGATACACACAAAATAAATGCGTCTCGCAGAACGGACGTTAGCGCTCGGTCGCGCGAGGTACGCGGAGCCTCGCCGTACGCTGCACGCCGCGAGCACGTGATATCCACGCGAGGCTCACCCCGATTCGCGCAATCGTCCACCGGAGCAACTCTCAATATTATCCCGAACGGCACCCTCCGGACCCGTACCCCGTCACCTCACACTTCACGTACCGGGCGCGGTAATCAACGTATCCGAAAGTAGGCATGCCCCATAACAATTACACGCGTGGACAGCACGGCCACACAATACGCAATCTTGAAATA
Source organism: Temnothorax unifasciatus (assembly GCA_030770225.1). Classification (NCBI taxonomy): domain Eukaryota; kingdom Metazoa; phylum Arthropoda; class Insecta; order Hymenoptera; family Formicidae; genus Temnothorax; species Temnothorax unifasciatus. The sequence continues at coordinate 11,264 of JASTWK010000915.1, read as the reverse complement.
CTCGATACGGTAACTTTTACACACTACTTAAACGATAATCTCACAATACTCGATACGGTAATCTAAAGCGAGGGACTGTTGAGCCGATCCGCGAGGTTTTACGACGCAACACGCCTCGCCATCGTGACGCGTGGCCGGTGCCACGTTGCCGGCCGTCGTTACCTTCTCTCACGGAACTCGAGTCGGAAAGAAACGGATGCCCTATTACCCTATTTACGGGGAGTCAGCGGGCGGGCTATGTCTTACCCGTAGAAACGAAACGGAAACGATAATCCCTTCGCGGGATTCACGACAACGGCACGTAGGAGGTAATGTCCACCTACGTGTCTCTCTCTCAAAACTGAACGCGGCACGGTACTTGACTGCCGCCCGCTGTTCCCCGATACCTGGTGGCCGGGATCGTGACTCGCTTATCGTTCTTCTTTTCTTTTCAATGGTAATTCCTAGGGCCGCCACCCTCGCTAATTCTCGGCGTCACGGAGAGGTCCTCGCTGGACGTCCGTCTTTCCTCGCGATCGACCCAACAGTACTCGATCCTTCCCGCGGCTTCGACTCGCGGCTTCGACTCGCGGCCTCCTAGATTGGGGCGTTCCGCCGCGCCGTCGGATGGCGCCATGCTGCTGAATTGGGCCTTCCGGCCGCCTCCTCCTGAAAACCATCAAGCAGGCAGTACACACGCAAGATAAAGATTCGGGGGTGCGACGACGGTGACGTGCACACGGTGCAACGTCACAACTGTTATTCCAAGTTGACAAAATATATATTTAATACTTCCAAATATGTATCATTTAATTTTTATATATTCTAGAATCGTTACTCTTTATGTATATAACAAAAAAAGTTTTTAAACGTGTTTTTTTAAGTACGCATTAAAATCAGTAATAAAATAGTTTTATTTTTTATTTCTGTGTAAATATTATTGAATTTCAACGTTATATAAATGTATATACGTATTTCTATAAATAAAGGTTGATTTGGTTTCTTAAATAATTTTCACCGCTCAGATCGGTCAAATTAACCTCTGTGCGACGGTGACTACGAGCTCTGTCTAACGTGGTTTGAGACTTATCACACGATTCCGAACGTGAATTCTTTGAATAATAAATTTTATTTCGACGAGGATGACACGGAAATTACGATTCCCGAGGGATCGTACGAGATACGGGCCATACACGAGTTTTTGAAACGTGAAATTTCACGGAAACGTCCGCGACGCGTGGTTCGTTCCAACAACGATCGTACGTCGGTCGCGAATATCGCGCGAGGAGACCGCTCGCGCGAACGGCTACGAAGACGAGGCCGCGGAATACCCGATAGTGCTCCGCGCAAATTACAATACGATGAAGAGCGAGATCAAGTGCGCTTTCAGAGTGAACTTCAACAAACCGAACAACGCCGGATTGCTGCTAGGATTCTCGTCGACGCGTATATTGCAGCCGGGACAGTGGCACGAATCGGACGCACCGATTAATATTATCAACGTAAACATTATCCGCGTGGAGTGTAACGTGACCGCGGGTGCGTACAGCAACGGCAAACGTGTTCATACAATACACGAGTTTTCACCGAGCGTACCACCGGGATATAAGATATCGGAAACGCCTGCGCAGATCATTTTCCTGCCGATCATTGTGCGGAGCGTTACGAATCTAACGATACGCGTCGCTGATCAAGACGGACGATTGCTCGATTTTCGCGGAGAAGAGATCGCCGTCAGATTGCACGTACGACGGCGAGAGCGATAACGCACCAGTGTATGCGTGAGCGCAAGTGTGCGCGCGACATATGAGATGCTAGTGTTGAACGACTCGGAGAACGCGACAGATAACAACAGTAATATCTTTACGGCTGCGCCGATCGACGATATCGTCAAGTCAACATTCGGCGTCGTTAAACAAGAGACGAGAAAGAAGCTCAACGCGTCGAACGTTAAGTTCTTACAATCTCTGGGATTTGCGGTGCGAAACATCTGAACAATGACTGAAATTCTCAACATCGGAGGCGAGCCGGTCTTTGACGATCGCATCGTCAAGATCGAGACTCACACGTACAACCCGTACACCAACACAACGTTTGACTATAGCAACGAGATACGAATACCTATATAACAACAGGATCTGTATACGTTGCCGTGCGAAAGTTTTCTCTACGTCGAAGGAACATTGACGGTGACCAGAGCAGCCGGTCAAGCCGATAACGTGGTACTGGGGACTAATTACGTCGCGTTCATGTTTGACGAGATTCGATACGGGCTCGACGGTATGGAGATTGATCGCTGCAGAAACGTAGGAATAACCATCACGCTCAAGAACTACGATACCGTATCGTCCGACAGAAGCGTGATCCTGAGAAACGCTGGCTGGGATCCACAGAATAACGCGAACGGATATTTCAATTTTTGCGTACCGCTCAACTTGTTACTGAGATTTTGCAGGGATTACAAACGCGTGGTGATCAACGCTCGTCACGAATTGATCTTGATACGATCGCGCAACGACAACAATTCCCTGGTGGGCAGAGATGCCATATTCTGAGCCTGGTAGTATTCGGTCGCATGTGGTGGGGATGGGCAGAGATGCCAACTTTACGTTTCAGCAACGCGGCCGAGCGCTTCGGCTGGCTTCGGTCAGCTTCGAGCGTCAGCGGTAGAAGAGACAGATCTGCTGTCTTCTTCTTCTCTCTCGAGCTATGGCTATTGGCTATGCGATTTCGGATCTCGTGAATGCCGAGTTGACGAGGCGACCAGACAACGCGTGACATTATGTCGGCGCGCGATATTAATTATCGATGTATTTTCCTACATATTAATAAATGTAAAAAATTATTTAATAAAAAATTATTATATACATTGTTTTACATGTTAATACATATAATTAAAATTTGAATTAAAATATAAAAATCGACTCTTGGCCAAAATGTACGCTTTTTTATTTAAAAAGAATCTGTTTAACAATCTTTGTTTAAAGAATTAATTTCAGCACAATGATATTATTAAGCACTAAAAAAATTATAATTTATACTATTCTTCTTTTTGTCATTGAATTTATTTGCCATTAAATGTATAACGTACATTGTTTCTCAACGGAAACTGCGAAAAAGTGGTCTCTTCCGTCAGGAGGAAAATGTATATATATGCATTTATATACACACGCAGCAAGTTTCTTTACCCAATTATATTCTACAAGCGATCGAGATGTCTATTGTGAACAAGATTTGTTACGTTTTTAATTTTTAAGCGTAATATTCATTACAGACAATATTTATTACACGCTTATGGGTAAGAATACGTCAGAAATATCACGATTTGGACGTGGTTTCCGGATTGATTTGCAAATTGGTGAAATTATAGTATTGGATAAGAGAAATTAAACGATCAAAGGATTTTTGAAAATTTTGAAAATTGTAAAAGTTACGCCATGTTGAATTTTTTACTAAGTATTTTTTTAAGTATTAATATTTACGAAACTATTCATCGGATTTTAATAAAATTTAAATATGTTATACTTGAAATCATGCCTTTTTAGACTATTGCATTATTGATAACAAATTTTTTAATTTCGACCAAAAAAAAGTAAAAATATTGTTACGCCCGTGCTGTGCGCTCATTACGCTCGTGCCGTATCGCCCGTTAGACGCCTGGGCGGCAGAAGAACATCGCGACCGGACGACGGCTTGCTTGACGACGGTTGTTTATAACAACCGGTCGTCAGATTTACGCTCTGGGTCTCAAAGCTAACAGACGTGTTTCGCTGTAATAGAGCAATAAATCCGTTTCTTTTTATAATAAAGAGTTTCATTATTCCCGGTGACGGGGAAGCGCGGCGCGTTCGCGAGTGCAGTGAGAGTGCGTGTGCGGCGAACGCGTGCCAGGCGTAACAATTTTGGAATATTGGAATCGTTTTTATTCAAACGGGACCAATTTGTCAAAAATTTTGTAAGATAATAAAATATTCCTTATAGTTTAACCTTTCTTTTAAAAAAATTTAAAAGTTTCCGTAGAAGTTGGTACGAGTACCAACGGTGGACAATAAAATTATATGTAGACAATACTCAACTTCTACGGAAACTTTTGAATTTAAAATTGAAAAGGCACCTAAAAGAAAGAAATAATATCTTTCCAAATGGAAAAACCACCCCAATCGCACGGAAACAAAAAGTACTCCAGTTCGTGAGAGACAAGGGGACTCACGTCCAAAAAGCACCCCGATTCGTGAGAGGCAAGGGGACTCACGTCCAAAAAGCACCCCGATTCGTGAGAGGCAAGGGGACTCACATTAAAAAAGCACCCCAATGGGATGAGAACCCTATCACGTCCACGTCGTTCATTCTGGGTAGCGCTAAGAAGAGATTGATTTTTAAGTTCATCATTTTTTTATAGGAAATTTTTTGCTCAACAAAAAAGGTCCTGTACAATTTTTCCGCAAACTGCTGCGTTTTCGATACGGAGGCGATGATATGAAAAAAGAAAAAGTAATTCCGTGTTCTTTTTCCATATTAACGCCTCCGTATCGAAAACGGTGCACTTTACGACAAAATTGTACTGGACCTTTTTCGTAGAGCATAAAATTTCCTATAAAAAAATTTGTGAGAACCCTACTCTAAGGTTAATAGCTTAGGCGCTAGCAAAGCTCGAACAAACGCTTTGTACTACGTGTGGCACTGTACGGGCGGGCCGCGCGGTGCGGCGCGGTGCTGCACGCTTTCACGAAAATTGCGATATCTCAGAACCTATTAGAGTCTCCATTAATTTTTTTTTTAAGAAAGGTTACACTATAAGGAATATTTTATTATCTTACAAAATTTTTGACAAATTGATCCCGTTTGAATAAAAACGATTCCAAAATATATTTTTACTTTTTTTTGGTCAAAATTAAAAAATTCGTTTTCAATAATGCAATAGTCTAAAAAGGCATGATTTCAAGTATAACATATTTAAATTTTATTAAAATCCGATGAATAGTTTCGTAAATATTAATACTTAAAAAAATACTTAGTAAAAAATTCAACATGGCGTAACTTTTACAATTTTCAAAATTTTCAAAAATCCTTTGATCTTTTAATTTTTTTATCCAATACTATAATTTCACCAATTTGCAAATTAATCCGGAAACCACGTCCAAATCGTGATATTTCTGACGTATTTTTACCCAAAACTATTTATAAACTAAATATTTATAATTTATTTATAAATATTTATAAACTAAAATATTTAAAAAAATATATAGTTAACTGAAAAATTATGTAACTATTTTATTTAAAAAACAGTTCAATTGTAAAAGAAGTCTTTGAACAAGAAAACTTCAATTTTTCTGATGGTTGCAATGCGCTTCGCGAAATAAATGTTGTAAATACATCATGCACTATAAATATGCATTAAAAAAATTTCATTAAAAATGAATTAAAATGGTCATTTTTCAGGAAGTTAATTTTTTAAAAAGTATAGTTTCATTGGAGAAAAAGGTTTTAATCGTTTATAAAGGCACCTTAAGAGATTTTATTGAGCGCCTATGTTTTAGTCTTTAAAATGCTGTTTTGAAATTGCTCCATTAATTTTTACATAGAGTAAAACAATTAAAAATGCGGCATTTATTAGTAAAATAAAAACATTAACTTGTTTTGAATAGCATATCTTAAAACAGTATATAAAAAATAATTAGCGAAGCAAACATATAACTGATTAGATTTGACTGTTACATTTGAATTATGTTGTTTTTTATTATATGTCATTGAACATCTCAATTCAGTTCAGTTCTCCGTACCTGAAATTAACTGAAATGTTCATGAAACGGCCGATTTTAAATGAAGAACAACTTAGCTCCAATCTAAAAATTAAATCTAATAATTATTCAGTGCGATAAAACATTGCAAAAGCTTCAAATATTAGATTTGAAACTAATAAACTAATTTTTTGAAAACAGCAAATAATAAAGAATTTATTTTTCACGAATTACTATACATGAAAAAATTAATACACAGTGTTTCGTGATAAATAAATTGTATTTTATCTGTTATTGTCAGAAAATTACTTATATATATGTATGTTTCGCTAATTTGCTGTATAATTTTTAAATTATATAATTTATAATTTATTATTCTTTTCATTGAATACATTGATTCAAATATTATATTACGTAAAGTACGAACGCTTTATTTAATGTAGTCGCAACGCTCTTACTGCATGACTTTCTTTTTTTCATTTTACTTTTTATCTTATATTGCTTAGAAAGTATAAACAATTGTTTATTTAATATATTGTATTATATTGTAATATGTTGTATTGTATTGTATATATTGTATTAATATTATGTTTGAATATATTTGTGTGCAATAAGTTGTGTGCAATAAGTTGTGTGCATTACAATTATAAAATTTTCTAATTAAATTTTTTATTAATTAATAACAATTGTTTAAACTTCATGACGGAAGAGACCACCACCTTCTCGCGGTTTCCGTCGAGCAACAACATGTACGTTGTACATGTAATAAAAATACGAAATATAAATATCGATCTTAATTTTAAAAAAAGTTCTATTTATTAAAAAATTATTACTTCATTTTTATTAAGAAATGTTTTCAAAATTTTTATAAAAAATGTTTTTAAAATATATTTAATATGACATTAAACAGTACTCGTTGGCCAAGAGTGGCATTTCATTATTTTTTGTTTTAGAATTTTTATAATTTTATTATACATATAAAAAATATATTATATAAAAAAAATATTTTTTTTTTTTTATTAAGGTAATGATTCCCTTCTCGGGATACATGGCGTTTTACAGGGACGTACCCAACCCTTTACATATACCCATAAGATTTTAATCGGAACCTGGCCTTTGTACGGCCTTACAATGCTGCTGTTCTCTTTCTCTCCTTATTCCGATGATTTTAAGCCATTCCACTCCTTCTCCTCCTTCCGACATTATTGTTGATTCCGATATGCCCATTTCTTTCGTTTCTATGCATTCCGTCAAAATATGTTTCCAGGTTTCCTCTTTCTCTCCACATAATCTACATTCTCTTTTACTATCCTCCTCCCAATATCTATCTCCTTTCCATTCATTGCAGCATCTGAATCTGGCTAGGGTTTTCAGTCTTTTTCCTTTTCCTTTTTGGCCTAAGTATTTCGCTCTTCCTGTTCCCCTCCACTTTTTGTATTCTTTCGCCGAAACTGACTCTCTTATTTTATTTTCCCTTTCCTCCAGCAGCTTTCTTTTATACTTTTCCATCCATTCTTCAACTGTATTCGTTCCCTTGTCTTCCTTAGCTTCTCTCTCCCACCGACTCGTTCCTCCTGCTTCATATAGTTCTTTCATCCTCTTACCCCAGTTTGTACTTTCCCACTCTATCTTATCCATCTCTCTTCTGCATTCTTTTAGTATCGCATTTTCTGACTCGTTCTTTATTCTGTCTTGGTACCTTATCGCTCTCCCTCCCGCTTCTAGGCTTATCTTCTCTATGTCTGTCTCCTCTCTGACTATGTATCCTGGGGTACACCTATCCAATCCAAGAACCCACTTTATGTACCTTTCTTGTAGTGCCTCGACTTCTTTCCATTCTCTCCATCCCCATACTTCTACTCCGTACAACATGATACTTTTCACCATAACATTGAACATCATAATTCTTCTGTCAAAGTTTCCTCCAAATTTCCTCTCCCCTATTCCCCATATCTGTGCCATAGCTGCTGCTGCTCTTTTAACTACGTCCTTTATATGTGCATTGTCCTTGTTATTCTTCTTGAACGTGAAATCTAAGTACTTAAATTCTCTTACTTCTTCTAGTTCTTCATTCTTTCATTTCCACTTTCTTTCTTGGTTTCTTTCCTTTTTGCAAAATACTAATATCTTGGACTTACCCGCATTTAAAGTTAATCTCTTTCCTTCGAGGTATTTCTCCAAAGATTTCAGCATCCTCTTCATGTCTTTCTCAGACTCCGCCATCATTGCCAGGTCGTCTGCATATGCGAGTGTGAATATTTTCATTCTGCCGATTACTACTCCTCCGGTTTGTCTCTTCTTCAAAAATTCTTCCACGTCTGCCAAATATAATATGAAGAGTAGTGGGCTTAGGGGACAGCCTTGGCTTAGTTCCCTCTCTGTCCAGAATCTTTCCGTTACCTTGTTTCCTGCTATTACTCTAGTCGTAGTCTCCTTATATATATCTTTTAGCCTTTTTATTAGTCTTTCACTGATTCCTTGTTTTTCCATGTTCTTCCATAGCAACTCCCTATCTACCTTGTCGAACGCCGCTTTTACATCTGCAAAAAATACGTATAGCTTTCCCTTTTTTCTTACTAGCACCTTCTCCGCCGCCGTTTTCAATGCATATGCATTGATAATATATATATATATTGATAATATATATATATTATCTATGCAGCTTCTTCCTTTTCTGAAGCCTGCTTGTGTTTCCGGTAATATTTTCAGCCGTTTTGTTTCTTCTCTTAACCTTCCTTCCAGAATTATCGCGTATATTTTGTATGCTGTGTCCAGAAGTGAGATCCCTCGATAATTTCCTGCTTCCTTTTTGCTACCCTTTTTATGTATTGGGTATATTCTTCCCTCTTTCCATCCACTTGGTATCTCCCCTCCTTGCCATATTTTTTGTAAAATTTCTCTTAATTTCCCTTTTGTTTCCTTGTCCGCATATAGCCAAGCTTCATTTTTTATACCGTCTTCTCCCGCTGCTTTCTTCTTCTTTAATCTTGCTATTGCTCCGCGTACTTCCTCCTCTGTTATATCATCGGTGTTTTCCTCTATACTTCCTTTTAATACTTCCTCTTGCTGCTCTTTTGGCTTTTTATTTTTCTCTCTTGTATCTTTTCCCTCTAGCAATTCCATAAAGTGTCTTTTCCATTGCTCTTCTCCAATACTATTATCCGGCTTCTCTCTTCCTCCTCTCTCTTTCTTTATGTACTTCCAAATTTCCGTTTCATTAGTTACTTCCATTATCTTTTTCTGCTCTCTTTCTCTCTCTTCTCTCTGTTTCTTTTCACACAGCTTATTGTGTTTTTGTCTCTCTTCTATATATCTCCTTCTTTCAATTACTCCTCTCTTCATTTGCCTTAACACCCGGTTCAATCTTTTTTTGCTCTCTCTGCATTCTTTGTCCCACCACTTCTTCTCGCCTATTTTGGGCTTTTTCAACCGGATGACCCTTTTACACACTGCTTTTCTGACTTCCTCGGCCAACTCATCCCATTCCTCTTGAATACCTTCCTTTTCTGCTTTTCTTTCCTCTAAGTTTTCTTTGTAAGAAGTTACCCCCTCTTCTGACCAGTCTTCTATCTCTTTCTCTTCTTCTTCCTCTGTTTCTTGTTCTATTTCCGCTTCTACAGTTGTCTGTAGTGTTAATTCCAACGACATATGGTCTGATTCAGTCCTTCCTCCTACTTTGAATTCTTCTATTACGTCCCAAGCTTCTGCGTTGCAAATTGCATAATCTATTACCGAGCTACCTAGCGTTCCCGTAAACGTCCATTCTCCTTGCTCGTCATCTTCTATATTTCCATTCAGCAGTCCAAGTCCCATTTTTTCTACTGTCTCTATGAGTTCAACTCCCTGTCTGTTTTCAGTTTTATCCCTCGACTTCCTTATTCTGTCTTCTTCTTCTCCATTCCACAAGATCCCGCCTTTTTCGGCTGTTCGGGCGTTGAAATCACCTCCTATTATTGTTTTTCTGTGACCTTCCTTTTCTATTAATTCCTCCATCTCTTCTAAGAGAGCTTTTTTTCCCTCTCTGCTGTATATTGATATGATCCTCCATTTTTCTTTCCCGATTTGCACATTACAGCTGATTATCCCTTGGCTGTCCTTTTGTACACTTTCTTTCTCAATTGCTTTCCTTATTCCGGTTATCATGCCTCCAGATCCTCTGCCTTTCTTTTTATCTCTCTTTGCATATTGTATTTCCCAGCTGAAGTCCATTGGCAGCAGATGCTCTATCTTCCTCCACCCTTTCTCTTCTATCCAGGTTTCTGTGAGGTTGACTATGTCAAACTTCTTCACGTAGTCCCAGAAATCTCTATCTTTCCTTGTTAGTCCGGCCACATTCCAAAACATTATACTTATTTTCTTTTTACTTTCCTTGTATTCATTGTTTCTGTTCTGCGCCTTCTTGACCTTCTCTACTCCGTTGCCATGCCATTCTCTTCGCTTTTTCGGCCGGCCTCCGATTGTAAAAACGACTGCAACTCTAATTCTGCTTTGGCCTCGTTCCATCTGTACCATTTATTTTCTATTTTTAATTTCCAGTATCTAATTACCACTTCCTTCTCCTGCGCTCTCTGTTCTTTTGCCATCTTCACAATCTTCCTTTGTATTTCCCTTTCCTTTACCGTTCTATCATTTTCAATGTAGACTTCTTCCCTTCCAATCGGCTTTTATTTTCCATTATTTTTCTTTTACTCTCTTGATCCTTTATTTTTGCTTGTATTATTTTTCCTCCTCCTACTAATCTTGCTCTTTCCCCCTTCGTCTCTACTCCCAGCCGTTCTTTTACAAATTCTTCTACTTTCTCTTCCAGGCCTTTTCTTTCCCCTCCTACACTCAAGCCTTTTATAATAATATTTTTCTTTCTTTCTTCTCTATCCTTTTTCTCCATCATGATTCCCATTTCTTTTACTTGTTTCCTCAATTCGTCTGTGTTTTCGCTCGTTCCCGGTATATTCTTCTGATTGCCTTCCTCGATCCTACTAAGTCTGGCTTCTATTGTCTTGATTTTATTTGTTTGCTCACTTCCCAATATTTTCTTCTCAAAATCCTTTAACTTTCCTTCTATTTTCTTTCTAGTTCCCTTCTTTCGGGAATTCTCTCTCTTTCGGTACGCAATTCCTCTTTCAGGTTGCATCTCACTTTTATTTCTTTATTTCCTGTGTGAGCATATCCTTCATCTCTCATTTGTATGTCAGTGCTATCAGAAATCTCTTTCACTCTTCCATCCCACATATCTTCCATTTCCGTCTTGTCGGTTTGCAAACTCTATTTTGTGCAAAAGCGGACGTATCCTCTCCTTCTGTCTCGTCTCGTCGTCTTTCAGCGGCGGGTCCCTCTCGTCGTTCCTCCGCTTGCCCTTTTGTACGTGCCCTCCTATTCTGGTGAGAAGCTCACCTCTCTTTCTCTTGATTACGAAATCAAGGATCGAGCCGCCAGCTCTGCGTTCTCTCCCTCCACAACTGGGGCTGACTCGGTCTTCCTCTTCTCGCCGGTGTTATCGCTGTCTCCTCTTGGGACTTATCGTTTACCGTCTCAGCTGACGGTCCTTTC
>JASTWK010000914.1:0-65911 GCA_030770225.1 Temnothorax unifasciatus | reverse complement strand
TTCTTTTAGATAGCAAAACACAAATTCACGCCAAAGGATCAGCTGGCTCTGAATTAATTGAATCACTGAAAGTCCTTGCCGTTGAGAATAAATATCATAAAATCCTGGCAGAATTCCCAGGGCTCATAAGAGCAGCTCCTGGTGCTCGTGTGGCGAAGCATTCTACAGAGCACTTCATTAAAAACGACTCCTGGTCCACCAGTAACTTGTCGTCCACGAAGGCTAGCTCCCGATAAACTCAAAGCAGCGAAAACCGAGTTTAATCTTCTTCTACAGGAAGGAATAATACGACTTTCAAAAAGCAGCTGGTCTTCGCCTTTTCACATGGTTCCCAAAAAGGGGGGGCGCATGGAGACCTGTAGACCTGTAAACCCCACCCTGTGGGGACTACAGAGGGGTAAATAGAAGAACAGAGCCTGATGAGTTCCCGATTCCACACATCGAAGATTTTTCGCAAAATCTGCATGGAAGGAAAATCTTTTCGAAACTGGACTTGGTGCGGGCTTATAATCAGATTCCTGTTTATCCTAACGATATTCCGAAGACGGCTATAATAACTCCCTTCGGGCTCTTTGAATATTTGTTCATGCCTTTCGGCCTACGAAATGCAGCTCAAACTTTTCAGCGTTTCATGTATGAAATTCTGAAAGATTTCGATTTCTGCTACGTCTATATTGACGATATTCTCATAGCATCCAGAAATTAGAAGGAACATGAAGAGCATTTACGAAAGCTGTTCAAAAGGTTGGAAGAGTACGGCATTCTTTTGAGCCCGGCCAAATGCGTTTTTGGAGTAGACAAAATACTTTTTCTGGTTATGAAGTTTCAGAAAAAGGTACTCAGCCTCCACCGGAAAGGATTAAAGCAATTAAGAATTTTCCGAGGCCTGAGAATGTTCAACAACTACGACGGTTCCTAGGAACTCTGAATTTTTACAGAAGATTTATTCCGGAAGCCGCCAAGGATCAGGCTTTATTGAACAGTCTACTTGGTGGTCCGAAAGCTTAAAAAAAAAGCACCAATTTCTTGGAACTCAGAACTTGAAGAAGCCTTTATCAGATGCAAAGAAAATCTTTCACGAGCAACTTTGTTGGCACATCCGAAACCGGAGGCAGAGTTAGCGCTTACGACAGACGCGTCTGATATAGCCATCGGTGCAGTAATCCAGCAACGTGATGGAGACGACTGGCAACCGTTGGCCTTCTTCAGCACAAAATTGAATCCAGCTCAACAAAAATACAGTCCTTATGACAGAGAGCTTCTGGCAATTTATTTGGCCATCAAACATTATCGCCATTTGCTTGAAAAAAGAGTATATACAGTTTACACTGACCATAAATCCATAATCTACGCTTTCCAGCAGGTTGCAGAACACAGCTCTCCGAGACAAGCGCGGCATCTTCAATATATCGGGCAGTTTACCACCGATATTCAGCATATCTCAGGAAAAGAGAATGTTGTCGCCGATGCTTTATCTAGAGTGGAAGGAATACAAACTGCAATCAATCTGGACGATTTAGCAAGAGCACAAGAAGAGGATACCGAGGTACAGGATCTCCTGAAAGGGAACTCTTCGCTCAAGTTGGAGAAAATTCCAATTCCTGGAACAAGTTCTACATTATATTGCGACACTTCTACGCCTTTTGCTCGTCCTTTCGTGACAATAAATTCAGAAGTCAGGTCTTTCAGTCCCTTCACAGCTTGTCTCATCCAGGAAGCAGAGCAACGGCAAAGCTGGTTGCACAGCGGTATGTCTGGCCTCAAATAAAAGCGGATTGCCATAAATAGACAAGAGCCTGCATCGCTTGTCAGAAATCAAAAATCAATAAGCACAATCGTTCGCCGATTGGAGAATTTAAAGGTCCCTCCAGACGTTTTGAGTATATTCACATAGATCTTGTTGGACCATTACCAATCTCTAGAGGTTTCAGGTACTGCCTCACAATAGTCGATCGATTCACCCGGTGGCCAAAGGCAATACCAGTGGCAGATATTTCTGCTGAGACAATTGCCGAAGTTCTTTTCACGCAATGGATAACAAGGTTTGGTACTCCAGCTTGAATTACTACGGATCAAGGCAGGCAGTTTGAAGCTGACTTGTTCCGACAACTCACTAGACTGACAGGCACCATGCATATTCACACAACGGCCTATCATCTTGCAGCAAATAGAATGGTTGAACGATTGCATCGTCAAATCAAGACGGCCATCAAGTGTCATGCAACGGAAGACTGGACCGAAGTACTTCCTGTCATCATGATGGGAATCCAAGCGACGTTCAAGGAAGATCTTCTTGCAACTCCTGCAGAACTCGTTTATGGCGAGAGTATAAAACTACCAGGAGAATTTTTGCGAGAATCTACTCAGACGAACGATACAAATGATTTCCTAAAAAAACTTAGGCAGACAATGAGGAACTTACGACCACAACCAGCAGTGATGCCGCTGTGCAGACCGACCAGCATGCTACAGCGTGTGGAGGGAATGCGCCGGCAAGGCTGCGCAAAGGCGTAGCCACGCACACTAATGCAAGCTCCTCTGTCTATGTACGCTCGGCGCAAAGAAGGACAGAACACGATCGTTGTCTCCTTCTCTCTTGAGCTATGACGTCACTATGCCAGTGCCGGCTATGCCGGCACATATTTTAAATCTTGCGATTCTCCGAATCTCGCTCATCGTCGAGTTGGCAAATCGACGATGGACGACGTTATTTATTGTAAACTTATTCTTTGCCTATAAAATATCGAGATATATGTCAATCATTCTGTCGTTATTCACTGATATCTTAACGACGACGTATCTTAATATAAAATTTCACATTTCGACTTTTGCGTCGCAATATCTCCGCTCGTAGGGCACGTAGCGGAAAAATGAAAAGAACGGACCCCCCCAAATTGACCCCAAGTTATCGATCAAGCCTATTTAGATCGATCAAGCCTATTTAGAACTTGATCCGTTCACTCGTTATCGAGATCTCAACATCTCGAGTACTTGCAAATCGTCGCGTCGCGTAAAAGAGTCACGGTCGGTCTCGCTCCGCGTGTACTTGGCGCGAGACACTACCGTGTCTCTTGATATATGTATAATCAATTTCAATTGTAAATAATATGTAAATAAAATATCTAAAAATATAAAAATTACCAAATGCAATGACGTAAATCTTTATAAACATAAAAAGTTAAAAAAATTCTCCGTTTTTTTTTAATTTGCAGACCATGAAATATTTGTTTTGATTAAAGTTGAACTTTGTAAATGTAATAATGTATAAAAATCCACTCTTGACCAATATGCACGCTGTTTTATTTTTTAAAAATTTCTTACATAACATTACTAACATTAACATGATAATATTATCTAAATGTAAATAACAAAAATAAATATTAATTTTGAATAAAAAATTATAGCAATCAAGTAAATTATTGAATCCGCCAGTGTGTAGATAATAATAAGATTCAAAGTTGAGCGACTCAACTGGCCAATGTTCATTTATTAAGTTCACAACGTTTCGACCGTCATCAGGTCCTTTTCAAGTGAGAACATTACATAGTTAACGCAATAAGTTGTGCATCGCCAGATATTGCATCCAAGCTACATCGTGCGAGCGACAAGCTGGAACTGAATATGTCAGTATAAAAAAGTGAAATATATGCGTGGGAGACAAATCGAAGATAAATCGTAAAAACTTACAAACAAGGTGCGTCAACAATATAAAATATTAAGTTCAAAGTCGCAAAGTAAAATTTTGAAGAAAATCACAAATTCCATTTTCTCCACAAGCTCCGTTACGTGCCAAATTCAAAGTCACAATGATACGCATTGTATACTTTGACGAATTGTGGCAAGACGTGTTCCGAAAGTACAAAAGTGTCTTGAACTTGACACCTCTCATTGTACGTTCGATATTCGCACTGAGGCCTTCGACATAAGGTATCGTTACAGTGTCGACACGATCTCTGCGCACTTGCGTGTCTGCACTCGCGTCAGTCGGATTATTCAATCTTTTGACTTGAGACGTTTAACAGTTACCACACAAGACTTAAATTCACTTACGAAATTGAAACAAACGGTGCATTAAACTTCCTCGACACCACGGTGATTCGAGATAAGAATTCATTAATAACTGATTGGTACCGAAAACCAACGTTTTCGGGACGCTACGTTAACTATTTTTCGAATCACCCCTTTAAATATAAAGTTAACATTATACGGAATTTAGTGGATAGGGCTGTTTTACTCTCTAATACTCGGTTTCACTCTAAAAATGTCTCAATAATTAGAGAGATACTCGTTAACAACTGTTTTCCGATTGATGTAGTTAATAAGTACATTAACGTTCGACATCGCGAGCTAATTAAAAGATTGAATAATCCGACTGACGCGAGTGCAGACACGCAAGTGCGCAGAGATCGTGTCGACACTGTAACGATACCTTATGTCGAAGGCCTCAGTGCGAATATCGAACGTACAATGAGAGGTGTCAAGTTCAAGACACTTTTGTACTTTCGGAACACGTCTTGCCACAATTCGTCAAAGTATACAATGCGTATCATTGTGACTTTGAATTTGGCACGTAACGGAGCTTGTGGAGAAAATGGAATTTGTGATTTTCTTCAAAATTTTACTTTGCGACTTTGAACTTAATATTTTATATTGTTGACACACCTTGTTTGTAAGTTTTTACGATTTATCTTCGATTTGTCTCCCACGCATATATTTCACTTTTTTATACTGACATATTCGGTTCCAGCTTGTCGCTCGCACGATGTAGCTTGGATGCAATATCTGGCGATGCACAACTTATTGCGTTAACTGTGTAATGTTCTCACTTGAAAAGGACCTGATGACGGTCGAAACGTTGTGAACTTAAAAATTATAGCTTGTAGTATTTTTACTTATTTAATTTATTTTGTATTTATACGCAACGTGCATACTGTTGCTCAACGGAAACCGCGAGAAGGTGGTGGTCTTTTCCGTCAGGAAGGAAATGTAAAGAATTGTTAATTCTTTACATTTCCTTGTGTGCGTGCGTGCGTGCGTGCGTGCGTGCGTGCGTGCGTGCGTGCGTGCGTGCGTGCGTGCGTGCGTGCGTGCGTGCGTGCGTGCGTGCGTGCGTGCGTGCGTGCGTGCGTGCGTGCGTGCGTGCGTGCGTGCGTGCGTGCGTGCGTGCGTGCGTGCGTGCGTGCGTGCGTGCGTGCGTGCGTGCGTGCGTGCGTGCGTGCGTGCGTGCGTGCGTGCGTGCGTGCGTGCGTGCGTGCGTGCGTGCGTGCGTGCGTGCGTGCGTGCGTGCGTGCGTGCGTGCGTGCGTGCGTGCGTGCGTGCGTGCGTGCGTGCGTGCGTGCGTGCGTGCGTGCGTGCGTGCGTGCGTGCGTGCGTGCGTGCGTGCGTGCGTGCGTGCGTGCGTGCGTGCGTGCGTGCGTGCGTGCGTGCGTGCGTGCGTGCGTGCGTGCGTGCGTGCGTGCGTGCGTGCGTGCGTGCGTGCGTGCGTGCGTGCGTGCGTGCGTGCGTGCGTGCGTGCGTGCGTGCGTGCGTGCGTGCGTGCGTGCGTGCGTGCGTGCGTGCGTGCGTGCGTGCGTGCGTGCGTGCGTGCGTGCGTGCGTGCGTGCGTGCGTGCGTGCGTGCGTGCGTGCGTGCGTGCGTGCGTGCGTGCGTGCGTGCGTGCGTGCGTGCGTGCGTGCGTGCGTGCGTGCGTGCGTGCGTGCGTGCGTGCGTGCGTGCGTGCGTGCGTGCGTGCGTGCGTGCGTGCGTGCGTGCGTGCGTGCGTGCGTGCGTGCGTGCGTGCGTGCGTGCGTGCGTGCGTGCGTGCGTGCGTGCGTGCGTGCGTGCGTGCGTGCGTGCGTGCGTGCGTGCGTGCGTGCGTGCGTGCGTGCGTGCGTGCGTGCGTGCGTGCGTGCGTGCGTGCGTGCGTGCGTGCGTGCGTGCGTGCGTGCGTGCGTGCGTGCGTGCGTGCGTGCGTGCGTGCGTGCGTGCGTGCGTGCGTGCGTGCGTGCGTGCGTGCGTGCGTGCGTGCGTGCGTGCGTGCGTGCGTGCGTGCGTGTGTGCGTGCGTGCGTGCGTGCGTGCGTGCGTGCGTGCGTGCGTGCGTGCGTGTGTGTGTGTGTGTGTGTGTGTTATATTGCACATAAGTTATTAGCACTTTTATATTTCTTTGGCAGATGTCTTGTATGTTTTTATAAGCGTGATGTCAAATGCTGACAAGATTTTTTTACACGCTTATCGTTTTTGTAAGCGTGATGTCAAATGTGCAAGATTTTGATAATATAACATTGAACATTTTAAATCTGCAAACGAGAGACGATACAATATAACGATATATAATTGGTAAAAATGTAAGGTAATAAGACAAATCGCATTTTGCATTTTTCTGTTTTATTTAATTTAGTCTACACATATTAATAAAAATAATAATTTTTAATTTGCCCCCCTTCCCTCCTTTCTCCACGTCCACCTCTTCCACGTCCACCTCTTCCACGCCCACCTCTTCCACCATTTCTTGGTCCTCTCCAAGGGAACTTGGTGAGGCCCCCCCGCTGCCTGTACCAGCGGACACGCGACCGTCCACCTCCACTGCCACGGCCTCGTCCTCGGAAAAGATCTGAAATTAAAATGTACAAATAAATGACAAATGGCGGACAAGCAATACATACATATATATATATATATATATATATATATATATATATATATATACTACCTTGATCAAAAAGTTCCCGGAATTTATTTAAAAAATACAAAATACAAGTTTATTCGTCAATATTAATATTGTCCCCTTCAAAGTACTCCCCATCGACTGCAACGCACTTATGCCAGCGCTTGATCCAATCCTCGAAACATTTTTTATACTCGGTGTTCGGTATGGCCATCAGAGCCGTCTTCGATTTTTCCATTATCTCCTCTCGGCTGCTAAAACGCGTTCCTCGTAGTGGTTTTTTGATTCGATTGAACAGAAAGAAGTCGCAGGGAGCCAAATCAGGTGAATTCGATGGCTGTTGGAAACTAAAAAGACCGAATTTGTGGGCAAACAACTCGTGGATTTTGCACCATGATAACGCACCTTCGCACAATGCCATCATTATCCGCAACTTTTTGACCAAGAACAGAACGAATACCATCCAACAGCCATCGAATTCACCTGATTTGGCTCCCTGCGACTTCTTTCAGTTTAATTGAATCAAAAAACTACTACGGGGAACGCGTTTTAGCAGCCGAGAGGAGATAATGGAAAAATCGAAGACGGCTCTGATAACCATACCGAATACCGAGTATAAAAAATGTTTCGAGGATTGGATCAAGCGCTGGCATAAGTGCGTTGCAGTCGATGGGGAGTACTTTGAAGGGGACAATATTAATATTGACGAATAAACTTGTATTTTGCATTTTTTAAATAAATTCCGGGAACTTTTTGATCAAGGTAGTATATATATATCTGATTTCACGGAGAATGCCCCATATATAAACTCGTCACAAAAATTAAAGGAACACTTAAATTTTCTTAAAAACTAGGCAAAATTTGAGCAGCTGTATCTTCGTTAAAAATGAACAAAATTTAAGTTTAAAAAAAGGGTTTTAAAGCTTGAAATCTCTACTTTCAGAAGATCACTATTTTTTTTAGTTTCTGTGAGTTTGTTAATTTTTACATATAGAAAACCACGAGCTGGACAAAATGGGAAATTTTCTTCTCACTTTGTAGGCCTGTCACGTGCTCAAAAAAATCCTGCGAAATTTTTTGACTTCCCAATGTGAAAGCTCGAAGTTTTCCCTACAAAATCTTTTTTTAAAAATGTTTCTACGATTTTTTGTTACTGAGTTAACGCGGATTGAATAAAAAATGAGCATTTTGACTTTGATTGCTCATAACTCCGTTAAAAATCATCGTACCGCAATTCGCAAAATGGATTCTTAAAGCTAAAACTTTGCTCTATCAAGTCGTATAATCGCCAATTTTTTCATAAAGATGTTTGGATACATTACAAGTGAGTAAAGATGTCGTAAAAATTTGCAATTTTTTACTTTCTTATTTAGATCCAAAAAACAATTGTGCAGAACAACAACAAAAATTTATTCTTTACGTTTTTTTGTACTTTTAAGTATCCTACATTTAAGAAAAATTTGCCGAATAGCTATGAGATTTTCTTCATGGTGGCCACTATGGTTTTACGGGGCAAAACGTACAAAAAATTGTGAAATTGCTTAATTTCAGTAAAAATCAAGAAAAAAAATTAAAAATAACGTCTGGCGGACGTTGAAAAACTGTTTTTAATTACGCTGACAATACATTGAAGATGAGTAAGTGTCAGCATAAGCTATAAAGACTTTTTTATAAAAAATTAATGTTTTGTGTTTTAAAAATTTGAAAAAATACCGCCGGCATTAGCGTTACCCAAAGCATACGAGGAGGTTGTCCGGTCAGATTTACGCTTTGTTATGCGCGCGTTCGCGTGCGTATGTGTATGTGTGTCATTCAGCTGAGACCCCGCGACTCGTCGCTTTCGCAGTATTTTATGACTCTAAACTCATTTATGACTGTGTGTGCGTGCGCTTGCATGCGTGTATGTGTATGTATGCATGCGTACATGCGTGCGTGTGTGGGTGAGTGGATAGATGGTTATAGGTGGTAAAATAAATTTTTTCAAATTTATACCAGTATAAGCTAGACTTTTTTTTAATAAAAAATTAATGTTTTGTGTTTTCGAAATTTGAAAAAATTCATTTTACCACCTACGACCATCTATCCACTCACCCATACACGCACGCATGTACGCACGCACACACGCATACGGAACACACACATACATACACATACATACAAACACGCGCGTGTGCGCGCACGCATACACAGTCATGAATGAGTTTGGAGTCATAAATACTGCGAAAGCGACGAGTCGCGGGGTCTCAGCTGAATGACACACATACACATACGCACGCGCGCGCGCATAACAGCGTAAATCCGACCGGGCAACCTCCTCGTATGCTTTGGGTAACGCTAATGCCGGCGGTATTTTTTTAAATTTTTAAAACACAAAACATTAATTTTTTATAAAGTCTTTATAGCTTATGCTGACACTTACTCATCTTCAATGTATTGTCAGCGTAATTGAAAACAGTTTTTCAACGTCCGCCAGACGTTATTTTTAATTTTTTTCTTGATTTTTACTGAAATTAAGCAATTTCACAATTTTTTGTACGTTTTGCCCCGTAAAACCATAGTGGCCACCATGAAGAAAATCTCATAGCTATTCGGCAAATTTTTTTTAAATGTAGAATACTTAAAAGTACAAAAAAACGTAAAGAATAAATTTTTGTTGTTGTTCTGCACAATTGTTTTTTGGATCTAAATAAGAAAGTAAAAAATTGCAAATTTTTACGACATCTTTACTCACTTGTAATGTATCCAAACATCTTTATGAAAAAATTGGCGATTATACGACTTGATAGTGCAAAGTTTTAGCTTTAAGAATCCATTTTGCGAATTGCGGTACGATGATTTTTAACGGAGTTATGAGCAATCAAAGTCAAAATGCTCATTTTTTATTCAATCCGCGTTAACTCAGTAACAAAAAATCGTAGAAACATTTTTAAAAAAAGATTTTGTAGGGAAAACTTCGAGCTTTCACATTGGGAAGTCAAAAAATTTCGCAGGATTTTTTTGAGCACGTGACAGGCCCACAAAGTGAGAAGAAAATTTCCCATTTTGTCCAGCTCGTGGTTTTCTATATGTAAAAATTACCAAACTCACAGAAACTAAAAAAAAATAGTGATCTTCTGAAAGTAGAGATTTCAAGCTTTAAAACCCTTTTTTTAAACTTAAATTTTGTTCATTTTTAACGAAGATACAGCTGCTCAAATTTTGCCTAGTTTTTAAGAAAATTTAAGTGTTCCTTTAATTTTTGTGACGAGTTTATGTATATATATATATATATATATATATATATATATATATATATATATATATATATATTAATATTCAAATACACATTTATTACTTTTTTCTTCTAACCTTTATTGTCTGTAATTTCCTCGACCTCGATTTCTTCTACCCCAATTGTAGTGTGCAGATGACAATTGATATAAAAACTGCATAAATCGCTCTTGTTGCCGGCGAACTCCACTCCTTCTTCCTCTACGTCTCCATAAATCTTTAGAATTACAACATACAATGTTACTATACGATTATATAATAATATAGAATATAATATATATAAATCTAAAAGAATTTAAAATTGTGCATCAATATTTTGAAAAACAACGGTTATCCTTTGGATTTGATCTTCAAAAGAATTAACATAAGACTAAATGCATTATTCAACGGTAAACTTAAACAAAACAATATTAGTAATACGCGCGATACAGTTGATTTGGAAGATAATGATGTGGATGAAAACAGAAGAAAGATCATTGTAATGCCGTTTATAAACAATATTTCCGAAAAAACAGCTCATTTTTTTGACAAAAAAGAACACATAATAGGGTACAGAGTTCTTAATAAATTAAATAAATTCATAAAAACACAAAAAGATGCCAATGTACTGTGCTCGAACAATAATGTTGTCTATAAAATCAACTGTAATGATTGCGATGCCTCCTATGTGGGGCAAACCAAACGACAACTAAAAACAAGAATAAACGAACACAAAAATAATTATAAGTTGGATACATCAAAATACTCAGTTATCACGGAACATATGTTAAATTCGGATCATACTTTTAATTTTAACAATCCTGAAATTTTAGATTTTGAAACAAATTATTATAAACGACTCATCTCAGAAATGATACATATAAAGGAACAAAAGAATGGCATTAATTCCATCAAAGATACTGAGTTACTTGATGATTCCTATTTTAGTATCTTAAGTGAACTTGCAAACAAGCCATAGGGACTTATTTATTGTCGGATTGACATCCGTTGTTGTTAGTCGAATACGAGGCAGCGATATAATGCTCAGTCACACGTGAGATTTGAAGCAGTACAGTATTTGAAATTAAAGCGTGGTTTTCTCTCGGTTATCAGTACGTATAAATTCAATAATCATACGTTGCACGGCTGTTCATTACGGTTCGGAAACATGTTTTCCATATTTATTCATTGTTACAGCTCAAACGCATTTCTCAATTTTTTATTGTTGACTCGTCACGTTGACGTGCATACCTCGCTGGCTTGACTCGATGCATTCCCATTGGCGATTGTGGAATAAATCATGGATTCGTCCGAACTTTAAAGCAGGTTTTTTGAGAATGCGGTGACTCCGATTTTATTCGATTAACAATTTCAAGATTATCCTCGGTTTCGCATCTTCCGACAGAATACCGTTTGTACAGCGATATGACTTCATAACATTATTATCGTACTTATTTGGATGGAAAAATGAATGACTCGTAATTATGCGTAATTTTATGATTAATTTATTGTAATTTGTTAGGCTGAAGAAGGCACGGTGTTGCCGAAACGTCCCAATTTAATATCGTTAATGTAATGTAATATATTTGAATTCATGTCAACCTAAATGCTCGTTATTGGTCGTTAACCTTGTCTTGTTTTATGGAATAATGTTAGAAAACAATCTAATTAACTTTTATAATAATTGCCAATTGCAGTAAAAGTAATATAGTGTTAACACTGCCTTTGCTGTATTGGCAATAAAGTTGAAACTATAATTATACAAATGCTGATTAGGTTTATATTACACAATTCGTTATCAAGTACAAATTAAATACAATTATAAAATCATAATTAATTAATTAAAATATTGTTACCTGGAACATCGTTCTCGTTTTCAACAATAAGATCATCAGTAGGATGATCAACTGCAGGACCAGAAGTTCTAGGAGAACGAGAAATTGTAGGACAATCAACTGCAGGACGATTAACTGCAGGACGATTAACTGTAGGACGATCAACTGCAGGACGAGACATTGTAAGACGATTGCCTGCAGGACAAGAAGTTCTAGGAGGACGAGAAATTGTAGGACAATCAACTGCAGGACGATTAACTGTAGGATGATCAACTGTAGGACGATCAACTGTAGGACGGTCAACTGCAGGACGAGAAGTTCTAGGAGGACGAGAAATTGTAGGACAATCAACTGCAGGACGATTAACTGCAGGACGATTAACTGTAGGACGATCAACTGTAGGACGGTAAACTGTAGGACGATCAACTGCAGCAGGACGAGAAATTGTAGGACGATCAACTGTAGGACGGTCAACTGTAGAACGATCAACTGGTTGATTATCACCAACGCGATGATCACCAACGGGCATCGACGGGACGATCACCAGCAGAACAGTCATCGACGGGACGATCACCAGCCACACGATTATCAACGGAACAATCATCAGCATGATCACATTGAGTATGAACGTTCAAAGGACTTAAATCGAATTTTGTGAAGTCGTAGTCAAGTAATTCGTCATCGATTTCCATCTAAAATTAGGATATTAGTTAGATGGATCACATTTATTAAAATTTATGTAATTTCTTTACGCGTTCAATGCAAATGTACTTACATTTTTCGGTGTATCTTTCGCCATTTTCGTCTTTTTATTTTTCTTGTAGTTTCTGTAGTTATCTTTTTATCTTTTTTGTACTTTCTGTAGTTATCTTAAATGGTAACACCAAGATAGCGTAATAATCCGTTTCCGTTTCGACTATAATTACGTTTGCACGGCCCGATTTACGGCGAAGTTATAACGTCGGTACAAAATCCTGATGTTTACGCGAAGGAATTATCGTAAGTTACTACACAGAAGTAACGCTCGCGTAAACGTAGTAATAGTCTATGACGCACTTACAAATAATGTAATAATGTATCCGTTGCAGAAAAGGGGAAGCCAAAGGGACGTGATCACAAAACAAAATCATAAATTTAAAAGAGTGTGTTTTTTTTTTCGTAGTGATGTCACAGTTAAAATTTGAATCACGCGATGGGCGACACACGCAACGCGGGCGACGCGCGCGACGCGCGCGCCGCGGCCCGAAATAGTCGAAACGGAGAGGATACATTCGGCGCGGCGCTGGGCGCAGACTAAAATACCTGAAAATAAGACAATTTGACGATAAAGTGAGATTTTATAAAACGTAGAAATGATACAAAATATTAATGAAATCTCATATGATGCTTACGGTATCCTTGAGAAGACGATAAGCTGTGCTCAATCCAATACCAGCTTCCTCGGAATTCGGATTGATTTGCAACGTGGTGTGATAACACTTCCTTGAACGTTCTATGTCGTTACTATGTTCACGGTAATAACGTCCTAAGTAAAGCATGCATTCCCAATTATTGCGATCCGCTTGTATGCCATTTAAGAATGCCACCAGACTGCGGTTGTAGTCTTCCATATCCCAATATATTTTACCAAACAGCAACCAAGCTTCAAAATTTCTAAAGCCAGCTCGAGAATGTTAACAGCTTTCTGATACTGTTTGTGCTCTTTTAGATGCAACGCTTTGAGAACAAAAGCTTGGAGCTTAGTTTTATCCTGAGATTCCAAATTATTTATGATAGCAGTAACATCTGGTTCATCCAGTAATATATTTGTGCGTGCATGTATCACTCGCAATTGTACGGAAGGCTCAATGCTTAATTAATAAATATCAAGAAAGGATTTATAACGTTTGCGTTAAATAATACTCACTTCTTCGCACATCTGACGCGCTTCCACCAATTTTTCTTTGTCGCTACTTCTGCTTATCGCTTCAAGCAACCTCAACTTGATTCCCTGTTGAAATTTATCCTTTAAACAGCAATAGCCTCAGATAAGGCCTTATTTTATGTTTACAATAATGAAGTACAGCTGATGTACTAATGAAGTTATCATAATCCTCAGTAATTTCACCCACTTGCTACGCAACAGACAAATCGAACAATTTTAACTTGAGATTCCATTAAACTCCATGTTATGTATTGTAAAATCTAAAACAATGCCCAATTGTCCGTTGTTTATTAAAAATTGTTATTCTAACTACAACGTATCAATTTACATCAGTGCTTTGAAAAGTTATCGTTACACTCGTTATATAGATGGTACCTCCGTATTATAACTCTTCATGATTTTGTTGAGGTAAATTTTTATTATTTTTGAATTTATTATTACAGTCAATCTGCAAATAATTTTATTACATTAATTTTGTCTTATTATTATATAAGTTATATAGACGACGTGAATATTTAAATATATTTTATTTTATTAATTTAATAAATATCTTATAATTAGAGAAAAGATGTATACACATATATGTACGTATATATGTATATATCAATTGTACTTCTAAGATAAGTTTTGTCATATTTTAAATATAAAGTATGAAATAGCTCGTAAAGTATTAAATTCATTTTTTGATGACTTTACGTTCATACTTTTATGCTATTATTTGACTTTGTATTTATATAGACTTTTTAATATATCAATTATTTTCTAGGATTTTGTAGTAACTTACGATAATTTACTCCGCGTAAACGAGTGAATTATCGTAAGTTACTACAGAAGTAACTCGCATAAACGTAGTAAAGTAATACACACACACTATTTGTCACGTACTACGTTTACGCGAGCGTTTTACTTCTGTAGTAACTTATGATAATTCATCCCGCGTAAACGAGTGAATTATCGTAAGTTACTACAGAAATAACGCTCGCGTAAACATACAGTTTGATAACTTTTACAAGACAGCATATACGTACGTATACAATTTTGTAAATACACCTTCCTTCTTAAAGATTTCCTTGGCATCAGCTCTCTACGGTCAATACTTATATATATTTCACTATCTGTCACGACGCGGAACGGTCACGACTATCACACACTTATCCTTTTCATAGGTTATAACTGACATTTACGCAAGCGTTACTTCTGTAGTAACTTACGATAATTCACTCGTTTACACGGAATGAATTATCGTAAGTTATTACAAAACCCCGTTTACGCGAAGAAATTATCGTAAGTTACTACAGAAGTAACGCTCGCGTAAACAATAGTATGACAGCGCGTTGAACCGGCTGAATGAACGCACTATCTGCACTGAGCGCAGAACGTACACGTATATACGTACAAACCGTACAAACTGTCACGCGACAGGGCACGAGTGCACTCTCGTGTCAAAAATGGGAAAGTGACACACCAGCCGCCATTTTTGTCCGACGTGGACGTTTCTTAAAATAAAAATGTTCCACATTTGGACTTTGCATCACAATATCTCCGCTCGTAGGGCACGTAACGGAAAAATAAAGACTCTTATTATATGTATAAGTCGACCTCAAGCTATCGATCAAGCCTACTTAGAACTTGATCCGTTCACTCGTTATTAAGATCTCAAAATCTCGGGTACTCGCAAATCGTGCGTTCGCGTATAAGAGTCACGGTGCGTCTCGCTTCGCGCGTACTTGGCGCGAGACACTACCGTGTCTCTTGATGTTATATAAATAATAATGTTTAGACAGACAGATGGAGATACAGAGAGAGAGAGAGAGAGAGAGAGAGAGAGAGAGAGAGAGAGACTTTTTATACATTATTATTTATATAACATGATATGTATAATAATGCCCAAAAGATAATTTATTATCTTTTGGACATTATTATTGCGTATCATTAAACGAGAAGGCCTGCAATATTTGCATCATCTGCAGCGTATAGTGTCAAACTGTTTTTTACCTTTTTTTGACCAGTAGCCCATAATATTTCTGGACACATACGCTGCAGATGATTGTCATTAATGACCATATTTAAGGCTGTTTCCCCCCTCGTCTTCAACGCTGATTTAAATACGCAAGTCGCATTTACTGTGGTCGACGAAAGCTTGTTGCGTGTCTTTGTTTTTAGATTGATTAAGACAGAAAATGCCCTTTCAGGATCTGCATTGGAGTGTGGCAGTGATCGTATTGCATTTAAAAGTGATGTTAAATTTGGGTATTTAGGATTACTAATGGATGGACGTTTCAAAATCTCTTTCCACATATTATCAAAATTGAGTTTTGCAAGATTTTCTTTCTCTTCTAAAGTAAAATCGGAATGCAGCGTAAGCCATTCTTCTTTTAACCCGTTTTCATCGAAACCACTTAACGTTCTTGCAATAAAAATAACATCGTTAAAGGATGTTTCTCTGTTAATAGAATCAAATAAAGCTATGTGCGGTTGGAAAACTTCTAATTTATACAAAAATACGTTATTAACAGGTAATCTCTTTCTAATTTCCTCGGCAGCAGTGATATAAAACTGCAAACAATTTTGTCTAATAATAGTTGTAACATCTGCATGTCCTTTTTCCACTAACTGACAAAGATATTTTTCACATTCTGTTCCCAAAGTTATATTAACAAGATGGTTCTCTTCTTCATGAAATGATATATTTGTATCAAGCACATCTCTTAATAATTCTGGCCTTAAAAAGTTTTGACAGATTTGCACGAGGAAATTAACGGATCTAGATTGTAGTAAATGAATCCTTGTTTCATGAGCTTGGAAAAAGGCATTAAATGAATTAAAAAAATTTAAAACATATTTCAGAAATAGGAAGTACGCTTTTGTATCTACATTTTGCATTAAAGACAATAAATATTCCCCAGACCCCTTTGCTTTTTCAACCACGACCATTTCAGTAAGGAAATTTCTTAGTGTATCCCACAACTCAAGAACTCTGTCAATACATGAATAGCGCGAAAGCCAGCGAGTTTCGCATAACTTCAAAATTTTGTGATTTGTATCTTGAAAACATTCGCAAAATTCACTGAAAATAGCTGAACGCTTTGGACTACTGTTAATATAACTTGCTATTTTTCTTAGAAATTCTTCGCAGATATTAGGCATTTTGGAGCACGCAGTGTGCGCAGCTAATGCAGAACAATGACAAGGACATGAAAATGTTAATAATTTTTTGCATTTTGATTCAAGTTTTGTTTTGAAAGATAAATATTTTCTTGTCATGACAGACGCATTGTCGCATGACAGAGCAATAATATTTAAAAATGGAATCTGAAGTTTATGCATTTCAGTTTGAAATGCATTGAATAACTTTTCTGCACTACAATTTTTTGCATCAATATCAATTAACTTTACTAATTGTGACCGAATATCTAAAGTTTCGCGATCAACATATCGAACAAGAAACGTCATCCATTTTTCGTTTGTTATGTCAGACGTTTCGTCAATAAAAACAGAAAATTTACTATTTTGTATATGTTTTACTACACGTTCTGTCTCAACCGGACACAAAACATTCGAAATAATCTTTGCGCATTTCGTTCGACCTACACGCAAGTTTTTCAAGACTTTAGGTTATCTCCTATGATTTGGCAAAGCTCTACAAGTCCTTTTGCAGCTTGAAACGGAATATTCTTTTCAGCAATGTATGCAGTTACTCGAATCTCCGCTGATTTTACTTCCTCATCAAACGTCAAAAGCGAATCATCAGTTTGCGTATTTAAATCTGGGTTCGATTTGTTCGTTTCTGTATGACTTTTTTCAGATTTTTTTTGTGCATTGCGGATTCTGCGTGTAGATATATTTGTGATAAACCACCAGTCGAAATAAAAATTGATTTGTCACAAATCAAGCAAAAAAATATATTTTCGTTGTTTGGTACTTCGCGTAACCAGAATTTAAACTCGTCTATGTCGAGCCATTGTGGCTTAAATGTTCTTGCTTTTTTATCTTGCAAGTTTTTACCAGTACACGAAACATTTTCTTTCATATTATTTTTATGATACGCAGAATCCGCATGCCTGGAAACATGTGATGAACACGAAAAGTTTTTATTGCATACGTTGCAATAAAAAAGGGTGTTATCAGATGGCACTTGGCGTATCCAAAGTTTATAGCGATCATCGCTAAGCCAAGCTTGTGAAAACTTTTGCTTTGGTCTTTTCTTCACTTTATCACACGTTTCCATGTTGAATAAGAAATATAATAGAAAGAGAGTAGAATATAGCAAAAATATAAATAAAATAGCGAAAAAATTGCAAAAAAAACAAAGAAAAATGAAAAGTATAAATGCAGAAATATAAAAGGAAAAGAAGAATAAAAATAAAGAAAAGAAGTGAACGAATAGAAACAGAAATTGAAAATATTAGAAAATTGGGTTTTATACCGTGAAAATAAGCGAAATTGAAGAAGAGCTACAGAACGTGCAGGCGATCAGTAAGACAACAAAACGTTCCTCTGCAATTAAACAAATGCGCATCGACTCATAGATCGCTCCGCACCATAGATGGAGGAAGCGAACCGCGTGTACCGACAGATAAGACGGTAACGCAAAGCATGTTGAGAGTGAACAAATAATAATTCGATTGAAGAGGTCAATTCAAAACATCATATTGAATCAATTGAAATAGTGAAATAGAGGTGTTATATAAATATGAATTAGGCCAGTATTAATATAGTCAGTTCTCATTTTTTATAAAATAATCCAAAGTACAGCTTTCAGACATTATTATGAAAAGACACCATGTTATTACACCAAAATATGCATTTATAGATTATAAAGATTGTTGATAACATATTGAAAAATTTGATAATAAAAAGTGCAAGATTACGAGCATAAAATATCTTTCATATTGATCGTCGTCATGTAGAAGCGGTAACCAATATACGATTTATTGCTGACATTAATATTACACATTTTATAAATAGATATCAAATAATTATAAGAAAAATAAATATTTTAAAACTTTCCACTTCTTTATTAATTTATTACTAATAATAAACCGCAAATATAAAATAAAAACTGAAAGTCATCGTTTAATTTTACATTTTTATGAGTCATATTAAGTCAGCAAATGTATTCCAACAATATGTACATATATTTATTAAAATAAATGGATTAAAAATATATAATCGCATGTGGTAAACAGAAAATATAAATTACGCAGTGTGCTAATGATGTACAGTAATATATTTTTATTTTAAAAAATGTAAGAATTGCAAACAGAAGTCATCTTTCTAAATTAATAACAAGATTCTTTTAGAAGAAAGCGTACATATTGGCTAAGAGTGGATTATTTCTATTATATTTACGCCTTTTCTGTTTTTTATTTCTTTACTTAATTTATATAGGTTATTTTCAGAATAGAGATAATATAATTTCATTAGAAATTATTTATGTAATTAATAAATTTTACTAACATTTTTTGTTAGTAAAATTTATTAATTATATAAATAATTTTTTCATTACCTTTAAATAATTAAGAGACACACAATAGTGTATCGCACCTAGTGTGGGAAGGGATATTTTATTGTCATCTGCAATGTCATAATATATATTTTATTCATAAATCAACATCAGAAGGGATACGCGAGACATAATAGACGAGCCAAGTCAGCCGACGCGCTAACGCATACGACTTTCGATGAACCGACTATGGCTGTGCTACGACTCGCCGAAGAACGAGACATTCGAGTGTATGTCTGCACTCTTCTACCAGCCCGAAGCTGGCCGAGCCGCCGCCGAGCGCCCAGCGCACACGTACACGGCACGTCAGCTGTGTGCGTGTCCCCCACCAGGCGCGCAGGCAGCGGGCAAAACAGCACCATTGGCATCTCTGATGCCTTCTAACTTTTCTTTAGGCAATGCAATACAGGTGCTCTAGTTCAATATAACACTTTTACTATTTTTCTTCAAACTCTTATTCTTTCCTTTCAAACGGATTATTAATCTTTCCGGATCTTTACCAAACAGTTACTGAAAAATAAGACTTTTTCGTTCAACTTTAGAAATTCTCGTTCAACTTAAAAAACTTTAGTAACAACTTCAGTGATCCATTCTGTGTATCAAAATACATTATGTTACTTTTTTACCTTTTGGGATTTTTTTCTTTGTTTAGAAGTGTTTGCAAATCTAAGCCATTCCATTATAGAGTTGTTGTGCCGCGCTTTGAATAGCTCAGGACCGGCACCGGGTTCTTGAGATCCGCCGAATTGGAGGGAGAGAGGACACTGGCAGTATTAAGGTTGCAGTTGAATTTTAATAAACGGATTGGTTTATTGAAACACTTGATGATTGTTCACTACCCTGACTTGTGGGTTACAATATATTATCGACACCTTGACTCGCGGTACGCGCTCGGTTCTTAGACTGCCCGCCGTTTTTTGGAAGGGCGGGCGTTTTATCGCCTCCGTGTTGCTGACTTAGCAGTCAGCGCTTTTGATTTGGATCGGAGGCCTAGCGATCGGAATGCCCATATATGGTCGTAACCGCGACTCGTGCTGGTCTTCGTGTCAGCGGTCCTCGTCACTAGGGTCAGATTTCTTACCGGCGGCGACTCGTAGTGGCCAAGTGCACTAATTAATCTATAATACGTTGTGCGCTCACAACATCCC
This sequence comes from Temnothorax unifasciatus, assembly GCA_030770225.1. Taxonomy (NCBI): domain Eukaryota; kingdom Metazoa; phylum Arthropoda; class Insecta; order Hymenoptera; family Formicidae; genus Temnothorax; species Temnothorax unifasciatus. Next base: position 45,604 of record JASTWK010000914.1, on the reverse strand, counting down.
TTCCCCCGCGGAAAAAGAAAAACTGAGGTTCACGAAGTTTTTCGTTATTTATTTGTTTGTGTTTTTCTTTTTCTTGAGAGGTTACAATCTAAGTTTCTTATTTGCTAGTATGTATGCTATGTAATTAGTATGTAATTAGCGAGTCAGTGGTCTCCTATGTTAGATGCTGGATTCACGCGCCGGTGATCCGGGTTCGATCCCAGCCAGGTGCACAAAATCCTGGTGGGGTTTTTTTTCCCGGCGATTCGGGGTGGGTCTGGAAGAAGGCAGCGGGGACTACAGGATGTGCGCCTCCTCGGAATTTTCGGGGGACGCCATCAAGTCGATTTCTCCCTCCTAATGGGGGACTCGCCCTCACTTGCTCCGAACGGGTATGGTGGGGAAAGAGGAGATATCGGCGCTACCGTCTTTCGGAAGAGACGTTAAAACCGTTGGTCCATGAAGGAAGGAAACGGGAAACCACCTTCATTTATCCCAAGAGAACATTATGGCTTCATTCAGCGTAAAATTTTCCGGAGGACTAAATAGCTTCCCAATCGGATCTCCGGGGGGAGCTGCTTTGAATGATGCCACACGAAACGGAGTAAACCTGCGCAACAACCTCCAAATAGGCACATGGAACGTTCGGGGCCTCCTTCAAATCGGGAAACATTGTGGAAAGAGAAATCCAGTCCCTCAAGCTGGACATAGTAGGACTGAGCGAAACACACTGGAGAGGGGAAGGATACTTCAGCACTGCATCCGGCAATGTAATATATTTCTCAGGCCACAGCTCGGAGAGTCGCAGCGGTGTGGCTCTGCTGCTTTCCAGTATAACTAACAAATCGGTCCTAGGGTACAAGGCGGTCAGCGATAGAATCTTAATACTAAAAATCAACGCACACCCACTGAACATCAACATTATACAAGTGTATGCCCCAACGGCGGAGTCGACAAAGGAAGACATCGAAACATTCTACGAACAGCTAGAAAATACTATAAACGACCTTCCCAGAGGCGAAATTCCTGTGGTGATCGGGGATGTGAACGCGAAGATTGGACGCACAACTATGATAGATCAGCAACTCAAAGAAGTGCTGGGACGCTTTGGCATGGGGACCAGAAATGACCGGGGAGACAGAATGCTTCAGTTCTGCCAAGAACACAATTTAACAATAGCCAACACACTGTTCCAACATCAGAAGACTATACACATGGAGGTCGCCCGGCGACAGATACAGGAACCAAATAGACTACATCATGGTCGGAGCACGATGGAAATCCTCCATCCTAAACTGCAAAACTTACCCCGGTGCTGACTGCGGAACTGACCATCAACTACTGGTAATGAAATTCAGACTGCGCCTGAAAAAACATCCGCCAACCACAGAAAGTAATAGCAATCAATGATGCTAACAAGGAACTATTCCGACAAGAAGTCCAGCAAAAATTGGCCACCAACACAGCGGATATTATAAACACACAAGACCTGAACCAAGAATGGGAAGAACTCAAAAAGATTATTAAAACAGCCTCGGAATCAATCCAAGGCAAAAACCGCCCGAATAGAACCAACAAATTTTGGATAACGCAACGCACCCTCGTCACCATCGAGGAACGGAAAGAATTAAAAAGGAAAGGACTAAAAACACAGGCAGCAAGGGATACGTATAAAGCTCTGTGCAGAGGAATACAAAGAGAATGCAGACAAGACAAAAACGAATACATAAAGAAAATCTGCAGAGAAATCGAAGAACACCAAAACTCCAACGACACCCGCGATCTATACAGGAAAGTTCGTGAACTAACACGAAAATTCACTCCGAGGACTGCGGCCATCGAGGACAAAAGCGACAAGATTCTATGGGAAAGCAAGGACATAGTAAAACGCTGGAGGCAGTACTGCGGAGAACTGTACAAAGAAGATACGGTAGCAGAAAACGGGGAACAAGCGATAAAGATGACAAACGAGCGGAAACCACCAATACTGAAAAGTGAAGTGGAAGAGGCCATATCGCATCTTAAACCAAATAAAGCACCCGGCTTGGACGAAGTATCCGCCGAAAAGATAAAGCTGCTGGGAGACGAGGGCATCAGGATAATTCATGACATTTGCAATAAAGTATGGCAATCGGGCCAGTGGCCTAAGGATTGGGCCAAATCTGCCGTAATACCCATCCACAAAAAAGGGTCCACACGAAAGTGCCAAAACTATCGCACGATATCTCTGATATCCCATGCCAGCAAGGTACTACTTAGAATAATCGACCGAAGATTGCAGCAGTATCTGTCTCACCAAATCCCTCCTGAACAAGCCGGATTCGTTAAAGGCAGAGGAACCAGAGATCAAATATTCAACATCCGCCAACTAATAGAAAAAGCACGCGAATTTAATACGCCTATGCTCCTGTGCTTCATAGACTACAAGAAAGCGTTCGACTGTGTAAGATCGAAAGACCTATGGAAAGTGCTAAGAGAGATGGGAGTCCCGGATCATTTAGTGACCCTGATAAGCAATTTGTACAAGGAGAGTGCGGCTGTCATTAAGCTGGAGAACAATAACAACTGTGCCGCAAACACGTAGAACTACGTCTACTGCACAGTATGGGCACAGCAACAACTGTGCCGCAAGCAACACGTAGAACTACGTCAACTGTCACTGATGATGATTGACGTGATCAAGGAAGGCCAAGGCCCACACCGGGCTATAGCGCCGAGTTCATCATCAGTGACAGTTGACGTATTTCTACGTTGTTGCTTTTTTTGTTTTTGTTTGTTGTTTATTTTTTAAGCAACAACGTAGAACTACGTCAACTGTCACTGATGAGATGAACTCGGCGCTATAGCCCGGTGTGGGCCTTGGCCTTCCTTGATCACGTCAATCATCATCAGTGACAGTTGACGTAGTTCTACGTGTTGCTTGCGGCACAGTTGTTGCTGTGCCCATACTGTGCAGTAGACGTAGTTCTACGTGTTTGCGGCACAGTTGTTACTGTGCCTGTTTGATTTTTTCAAACATTAATTTATTTTAAAGAAATAAAACAATAAATATTTTTCTATATTTACTTTTATGTCAGAAAGCATAAGATATTCATATAATTTAAGTTAGAATGCCCACGCTACTCGAATAATAAAGCTTACAGAATACTCGCATGTTAATCTTTGTCCAAAGTCGCTGTACACTTTGTTTTTTTTTTTGCAAGAATTGTATGATCGTTTGTTCTTTTCTCGTTATAGCCGTCTCACAGTTGACACATCAATCAATATCTGAAAAACGATTTTTCGAAACTTTAAATATTGTTATATTTTTTATTTTTCATCTATATTAATTTTACTTACATTTCACAGGGGAACTAAAGATATATGAACTCATTGCAATATTCCATGCGTGTGCGTGTACGTGTGCGTGTGCGTGTGCGTGTGCGTGTGCGTGTGTGTGTGTGTGTGTGTGTGTGTGTTGTGCATATATATAGGGATGTGAGTGCGTGGATACATGTATGCACAAAATTAAAGATTTTTTTACCTTATAAACCATGCTTATTATTTTGTAGATCCTCTTCAGTCTTATCGCTGATTTCTATTTGGATTTTCTTACTTAAAAAAATTAAGTTATACGTACTGTTCTATCGCAAAATTCAATGCAGCGTTTACTAACAGGAATTTAGTTAAACTTTCAAACTCTACTATATCGAAACGGTAACAAATAGAGAGTTTGGTCGGGATTTTTCATAAAAGGGACTCCTTAAGCTTTAAAATAAGATGTCATTTATTAGTCTACGATTAATAGTTTCGAAGATCTAAAGACGTTCAAAGTGAGACATGTTTTCGTTGAATCTACAAGAAATTTTGCGAAACTTTAAAACGCTACTATAACGAAACGGAAAGAAATAGAGAATTCGGTCTGGATTTTTCATAAAGGGGACTTCTTAAGCTTTAAATTGAGATGTCAATGATTACTCTACGATTATTAGTTTCGAAGATATAAACGTTCAAAGTGTGACATGTTTTCGTTGCATCTACAAGAAATTTTGCGAAACTTTAAAACGCTACTATAACGAAACGGAAAGAAATAGAGAGTTCGGTCTGGATTTTTCATAAAGGGGACTTCTTAAGCTTTAAATTGAGATGTCAATGATTACTCTACGATTATTAGTTTCGAAGATATAAACGTTCAAAGTGTGACATGTTTTCGTTGCATCTACAAGAAATTTTGCGAAACTTTAAAACTCTACTATAACGAAACGGAAAGAAATAGAGAGTTCGGTCTGGATTTTTCATAAATGGGACTTCTTAAGCTTTAAAATGAGATGTCAATGATTACTCTACGATTATTAGTTGCGAAGATCTAAACGTTCAAAGTGTGACATATTTTCGTTACATCTACAAGAAATTTAGCTAAACTTTCTAACGCTACTATATCTGAACGGAAAGAAATAGAGAGTTCGGGCTGGATTTATCATAAATGGGACTTCTTAAGCTTTAAAATGAGGTGTCAATGATTACTCTATGATTATTAGTTGCGAAGATCTAAACGTTCAAAGTGTGACATATTTTCGTTACATCGTTACATCCGTGGATACCCCCCATACCGCGGAGAAAGACGTAGTTCTACGTCAAAAAATCGAAACCCTTCAAAACACATAAAGGGGAGCGGCAGGGCTGCATATTGTCACCCAGGTTATTCAACGTCTACGGCGAATATATAATGAGACTCGCCCTGGAAGGAAATAACGGGGTAATAATAACACAGGCACACAAAAAAGAAAAAGTGTTTTGGCCGAGACACTACACTAGTGTATTCCCATCTATTTTTTCCCGCTGAATCTGAATCCGAAGTCAGAATTGTCAGATTGGCTCAAATTTATAAGAAATTTTGAGCAGTTTTTTGAGGTTCTCTCATAAATTTCAGCCAAACTGACAATTCTGACTTCGGATTCGGATTCAGCGGGAAAAAATACATGGGAATACACTAGTGTAGTGTCTCGGCCAAAACATTTTTTCTTTTTTGTGTGCCTCTGCAACGTCATAAATTTGAGCCAATCTGACAATTCTGACTACGGATTCGGATTCAGCGGGAAAAAATACATGGGAATACACTAGTGTAGTGTCTCGGCCAAAACATTTTTTCTTTTTTGTGTGCCTGTGTAATCAACGGCAAAAACTTGAATAATCTCCGATACGCTGATGACACCACCTTAATAGCGAAAAACGAAGAGGAACTGACCAAAATGCTGGAATTAGTTACCAAGGAAAGCAATGAAGTAGGTCTACATATCAACCTGGAGAAGACCAAACTTATGGTGATTGACAGGGGAAACACGATACAACGGAACAATGCATGCCCAGACATGGAAACGGTCAATGAGTTCATCTACTTGGGATCCTTAATCTCCAACATAGGAGAAAGCGAAGCAGAGATAAGAAGACGCATAGCAATGTCGCGAACAGCCATGGCGAACCTCAGGAGAATATGGGAAGACAAACAAATAACAACAAACACAAAGATAGCCCTGGTGAGATCCCTGGTGTTCTCTATATTCTCATACGGAGCGGAGACATGGACCATCAAGGCAGCGGACAGGCACCGCATAGACGCGTTCGAGATATGGTGCTGGAGACGGATGCTGGGCATCCCTTGGACGGCAAGAAGAACGAACGTGTCAATTCTTAATGAGCTGGCCATCACCGACCGACTGTCCACTATCTGCCGCAAACGAGTTCTCCAATACTTTGGTCACATCACACGTAGGAACCAGGACAATCTTGAAAAACTGATTGTACAGGGAAAAGTTGAGGGGAAGAGACCAAGAGGCCGTTCCCCATCGCGCTGGCTAGATCAAATAAAGGATATCACAGGCCAACCACTACAAAAGAATCTCCGAGAAGCGGAAGACCGCCATTGTTGGAAGACGGTGGTTCGCCACTGTACATGACCATAATGTCACGACTCTTCAGACATGAAGATACGATGAGAAAGAAAGTATGTATGCTGTGGTTTCCCCCTTTAAATTTTTAATGATTCCTTTTTTTCCTTATTACATAAATGATTACAAGTATAATGCTTACTACGATTACTACTATGGTCGCGGAACTTACAGGATATACAATATTTTTATTTGCAAAAATGCTGGGTTGGTTATTTTCCACTTTTTTTAAATTTCATCTAGATTTAAACTTAATTTTATTAATTTCGACGGGTCTTTGATTACTGGTTCTAACTTTATTTCTTTTTCGGAATCTAATTTGTTGTCTACAGTTATACTTTTTTGCATGGTATCAGTTATGTTGCATTCTGGCAAATACATTTGTATATATTTAGTATAAATTCGGTTTTTTGTTTCTAAAATTATGTCTGGTGTAGTTAGTTTACAATTATCGCGTAATGTTATTTTTCCGGTTTTTTCAATTTTAATTTTATTTTCTGGCATTTCACTACATTGAATTATTATTTCCGATATTTTTAGAGTGGAGTATAACCATGTTTGCGGTTCGGTTAAAATTATCCAAACTGTTACGTTTGAAATACATTATTTTAACCGCCACATCGGCGTTGTCCACGGTTTTCTATGAATCTAGGCCCCTTTACATAAAGCTGCACCTCGCTTGGTGCATTCGCAGTTACAAAGTACACGGGGAAAATTTGATCGCATATAAATTTAGTAGTTTCTCACGTACATTTATTTAAGTCGCTTTTTTTAATATTATATAATTATGATTTTCTCGGTTTATTCCTATTAGTGTGTGTGAGAGTTCTAGTAGGGTAAATACATCATGGTCGTTGTGTATTAGTACAGGTGTAATTTTTATTATTTCGTATACCGGGTATGCTATTATAGGAAACGCGAGGATAGTGTATACGTTCGAATTGTCATAATATGCGCTTACGCTTACGTATTTTTGGATAGTATTCCAGTTTTCTGTCTGGCTTTTAAATAGAAAGTTTAATCCTCCGGTTGTGTGAGGTTGCTTCTTTTAATTCTAGGATTATATTTTCTATTGGAAGTACGCGTGTAAGTAAAATGTTTTTTGTATATGTTAAATAGTCTGTAATATCGTCTATGTCTGTCGTGAGGTCAGCTAGGATAGCGGTTATCAATAGTAGTTGTTCATCTATTTCCTCTCGGTGTACGAATTGATCTTGCAGTTTCCTTGTAACGTTGGCCAGTAAATTTTCGTTACACGAAAGCGTTTGTTCTAATCTTTCCATGTGGCCTATTGTAGAGTTGATGATTTTTAGCTGGTTCTTCGCTGCGTGCTGTAGCGTTTGTTGTTGATTCTGTATTAAGTTTATGTGTTTCTGTGTTCGTCGGCGCGTCGTCAGCGTCCCAAATAACGTTTTACTTTTTCGCGTTTAAGATAGGATCCTTTTTTTTTTGTTTCCTTATTACTATATATGTTTTGCTTTACTCCTTTATAAATGCTTTTAACCGATTTACATGCACGCGTATCGTATTTCGTTTTATTTTAATGGTGTAGTTTACATTGCTATGTTTCTCAAGGATCACGTACGGTCCGATCCATTGAGACTCGAGCCTTTTCGCTCGTCCGCGCCTCACTGTCTTGTCATGCAGTAACATTTTGTCGCCTACCTTAAATGTCTCTTTGTTTATTTTCTTATCGGACTGTTATTTCGTCTTGCTTAATTTTCTGCTGGCATAAATGTTTGGTCGAACTTGGCCTACTGGCCCCCGAGAACGTACGGCTCCGGCGGCGAAATCTGATGCGTCCGTCGCCGCGCTCAGCTTATCTTCTTTTAAATAAAATACATTGCAAATTTTTCCTAATGCTTTTCGCTCTTTGCTATTTAAATGATCAGTTTGCAATTGCGCGAATACTTTTTTGACTTGCGTTGAAGTGGATTCGCGTTTTTCGGTCGCGTGTAACGTGAGTACGTCAGTTGTGTCACTTACCGGTTTCTCTTTTAGAGCTACGAACGGTATGGGTGTCTCTACTAATTTTTCCGCGCCGTTGGACATGCTTATCGGGCATTCGAAATCTGTCGGCTCCATCAGACAGTGTCCGATGAATACTCTTAGTGTAGGTTCTTTACCTTTTACGATACCTACTCTACTGCAGGGTGGTGAGGTTATCTTCCTATATGGTCGGAGTTTAAATGTAACTCTTCCGATGTGTACTTGCTTTCTGGCGTGTGAGATAACGGCTTTGCGCTTTGTGAGAAAATCATTCTCCAGTATTCTCTCATGATCGATCGGGAAATCATCCTTTACCACGTACATGGTATGACGTACTTTCTGGTTTCCGAGGTCTACGGTTGCTTTTATTTTTCCGAGCGTGTGGATCTTGTGTCCCGTCACTCCGGTCAAAGTCAGGCGTTTTCCTCGCACCATAGTGTTGCCTTTTAAATTTTCTACTTTGATTAGCGTCAGGATCGCTCCTGAGTCTAATAAAAAATTTGTCTTGCCTTTCTTGGCCTCTTGAATCGGCAGTGTTATCAGGTTTAAGGTGTGCATGTTATGCTTTTCCGTTATCTGCGACATTTGATACTCCTCGGCGGCTCGTGCTTTATTCTTCCTGGGTCTCTCGTATTCTTCACTGCCGCTGCTGGAGGAATATTCATCGCTCGTTTCTCGCGATTTCTTTTTTCTTACCTTTAAACCGTTTACTGGCGCCTTTTTGGGGCGTCCGCTTTCGATCGGCTTGATCGTTCCTTGTTGGGTCGTCCGTTCAACGACCAACACTCTTCTCGCTTATGTCCGATCTTTCTGCAATAAGTGCACTCGATCGTATTTATCCCGCCGGGCTTCTCCGCTTTCGGCAACGAGAATCTATTTGCATGTCGGCTCGTATGGCAATCTCGCCCGTAATAGCCTGTTTCTCCACATTTGTGGCACTGTATCGCCTCATTCCCCGGATATCGCGCGTTTTCCGTGTTAAAATTAGTTTTGTTTGTCGTCTGTCCGTTCCGCGGAGAGGGGCCCTTTATCTTTTCCTCGGCGCTGGCGCCGGTTATCGCCTCTTATAGGCTTTGATATCGTTGCGCTCGGACCAGCATCTTGATATCGTCGTGCAACCCGATTTGGAAATTATGTAGGGCTTGCATTTTGACGCTGTCGAGAATCGCTTTCTGCTGCTCCTGCGAGTGCCCTTGGTCTCCCTCCATGGCCTCGTACAATTCTTGCGCTAGCTTTTCGACTCGGCGCCCAAATTCCTGAGCGCTTTCTCCCGGTTTTTGTTTCAGGGATTTGAATTCTAGTTGCAGGTGGGTCATGCCGCGCTTTCCAAGGTATTCCGTTTTTAGCTCGCGCTTTAACTGCTCGAAATCACGAATATCGCGCGTGTCGAAATCTGTCATCTGCCTTTCCCTTGAACTTCGTACATAATATGGCCTCTAATAGCATTGTCTCGTCCGCGGGCTGAATATTTTTCATCGCGTAGGTACTCACGCTTATAAATTCGCGGACGCGCTCCTGGGATTCGCCGTTTATCTCGAGAATCATGTTGCGGGCTTCCTTTAAGCTGAGGAACTCGATATGGTGTCCCGGTTGGTTTCGAACGTCGTCATTTGTTCGCCCGTAGGTAACGTCCAGAGGTCCTTGGCTACGTACGCGGTGACCTATTTCGTCGGGACAATCGTATATTGTGGCCTCTAGCCTGCTTACGCGATCCTGTACATCGCGTACTGCGCGAAGGAGTTCGATAGAGCGGTCGAATTCCGCGGCCTCTGCACGGTTTAAGCGGTCCTGCATGTCGTTCTCATGTTCAGGATGTCGTTAAGCATGGAGTCCTGTGCTCCTGGATCTGCTCGCACCGGCTCAGGGGCTCGGCTTTGGTCGATGTCGGACGGTCGCCTGTTAACCGAGGGTCGGAGTCGCTCTATTTCCGCGTTGACCTGCTCGGGTGTCATCGGCATATTTTGAGTCTCGTCGCGGGGTATATTGTCTTGAGTCGCTCTTCCTTGCTGACTCATAATGTCCTCCGCGAAATTTTCGTCAGAATCGACTATGCTGCTGTCGGTTGTCGAGAGGAAGTATGCGCTGCTATTTGTACTGCCTGCGCCGTCTGGGTGTGCGTCGGTTTGTATCGGGGTCAGTCTACCGTCGCCGTTATTATTATCGTTATTTTCGCGCGTTAAACTTGCGTCTACTTCGTCGAACAAAAATTCTCGCTCTATTACAACGTTCGGGTGCAATTCTAGCACCAGCGTGTCATCGTCTGACAATCGCGAGTCTAAATCTGTCGCACGCGATCTAACGCTTTGCTATTGGTACGTCTATCTACGCGTACGGGGCTTCGCGAGCTATATTCAATCGCGCGCCGTGCTATCTTGCTGTGTAGGAACGACGCGTTTCGGACGGGGCGGAATGGGGTAATTTCGCCGTCTGACATTAAGTTTTGTTATCGGCGTACACGATCCGTATCGCGTCGCTCGCGAAGTTTTACATTCGGCGCTCGCAATATCGAATTGTAACGGACTTACAGTAACGCTGTGTATCGCATCTTGTCTGCTTTCCGCTGAGTCGTTGTCCTGCAGGGCCGCTTCGCTGCCTCGTTTCGTCGCTGCTTTGCTGTGTCCCTGCGTCGCTGCTTCGCTGCTTGGGCTGGCGAGTCCGTGCGGTAGGTCGGGGTCTTCTCCGGTGTCGCTGATAACACTCGGCGGCTGCTACCGTCGTTTCACTCACTCGGGATCTGGCTGGCTATTCCTCTCCGGGATGCGTCACCGCCGTTTGATGATCCGTTCCCTTTTTGCAGGCGTAATTCTGCAGGATGTCCTCTCGCTCGGTTAGCAGATCCCACCGCTGCCACAAATTTTGTTGTGCCGCGCCTTGAATAGCTCAGGACCGGCACCGGGTTTTTGAGATCCGCCGAATTGGAGGGAGAGAGGACACTGGCAGTATTGAGGTTGCAGTTGAATTTTAATAAACGGATTGGTTTATTGAAACACTTGATGATTGTTCACTACCCTGATTTGCGGGTTACAATATATTATCGACACCTTGACTCGCGGTACGCGCTCGGTTCTTAGACTGCCCGCCGTTCCTTGGAAGGGCGGGCGTTTTATCGCCTCCGTGTTGCTGACTTAGCAGTCAGCGCTTTTGATTTGGATCGGAGGCCTAGCGATCGGAATGCCCATATATGGTCATAACCGCGACTCGTGCTGGTCTTCGTGTCAGCGGTCCTTGCCGCTAGGGTCGGATTTCTTACCGGCGGCGACTCGTAGTTGCCAAGTGCACTAATTATTCTATAATACGTTGTGCGTTCACAACAGAGTGTTCCATGTATTTCTCTGTATTACAAGGGATTGTTGTCTAAAAGTCTCTAAAACAAGAAGAATTTAACCCCTTCGTTGGCATTGACGCAATAGTGCGTCAAATTAATCCGTGCCCTGTGTGGCATTGACGCAAAAGTGCGTCAACCTTTTTTTTCCTATTTAACTTGCTCCGATTTGGCATCCAAGTCTTATATGGGGGTTTTTGGGGTCGCTGATTACGAATCTGAATTCAAAATTTGCAAATTCAAAATGGCGGATCCAAAATGGCGGACGAAAATGCAAAAAATTACTTGATTGGGATGAAATTTGCCACTCAGGGGTTTTTGGGGTCGCTGATTACGAATCTGAATTCAAAATTTGCAAATTCAAAATGGCAGATCCAAAATGGCGGATGAAAATGCAAAAAATTACTTGATTGGGATGAAATTTGCCACTCGGGAGTTTTTGGGGTCGCTGATTACGAATCTGAATTCGCAAATTCAAAATGGCGGATCCTAAATGGCGGATAAAAATGCAAAAAATTACTTGATTGGGATAAAATTTGCCAATCGGGTTTTTTTTTAATTTCTGAATTTTGAGTTCAGATTTGTAATCAGCAACCTAAATAACCCATAAGTACCAAGATTTATCCAAATCAAGCCGTTTTTTGTATTTTTGTCCGCCATATTGGATCCGCCATTTTGAATTTTCGAATTTTAAGTTCAGATTCGTAATCAGCGCCCTCAAAAACCCCAGGGTACAAATTTTTAGGATAAAAAATTTTCCTGCCATTTTGGGCACTTTTTGTCGAATTCTCTCTGCCAACGAAGGGGTTAATATACTTTAGATAAAAGAAAGATTATAATTTAATATATACATAATTTAATAATAATAAGCAGCTTTACTTACGACTTGCATAAAAACTTCTTGGTCATTTTTTAGCATTTTCTCAAAAATAAGAAAACTGTCAATAGAAGTTAAGGGAAGATGTTCTCATATCTTAGTATCTTGTACAGAGTTTTCCTTATGATTTATATTGTTCATTGATGTTTATCTTAGCCAGGGCTAAATTTTTCAAATGGCAGTTTCTTGAATTTGATACAACAATTGATCCTGTTAAGATATATTTATTGCTCTGTACATATAAAATATACTTATAATAATATATTTAAATACTTTGAAGTGTGATAGCACATATATGTGAAAAAATATAGAAATGAATAAAAAGTCAGTTTTAGTCTTATTTATACTAATCGTTCGTTACGTCTATCAACTTTATACTAACTTTATACTAAATTACTCTTTCAGTGTTATATGCAAACGATGATGTATTAACCTTCCTATACCCGCGCATTGGTCTGTCAGACCGACGATATACGTTTGCCTTGTTTTTTTTAAATGGAAAACGCTGGCGCTTTGGGCTCCTTGGTAGCTGCATGGTTCGTGGTTAACTTCAAATCAGTGCAACGCAAATCCAACTATGATGATGAAAACGATAGCGACTTTGAGGATCATGTTGAAGAGCAGCTAGAACGCTCGCGTTGCACTGATTTGAAGTTAACCACGAACCATGCAGCTACCAAGGAGCCCAAAGCGCCAGCGTTTTCCATTAAAAAAAAAACAAGTATATCGTCGGTCTGACAGACCAATGCGCGGGTATATGTGTTACACTATTTGACGCGGGTATAGGAAGGTTAAATCCGTACAATACTTCTTCAACAAATCTTCTTCATGCATAATTGTACCAGCTATACGTTATTGTTTACATATTTCGCCAAATTTTGAGTTATTTTATAGAAAATTACACTGTACTATCGAAATAATAGCATTGACGAACCTTGATGATATTTTTGATATGTCCAAGGACAAGTCTATTTTTTATTATAGAACGTACATAGATTTTATATTTCCTGTTTTCTATAAATCTCTCTTGTAAATCGGAAAATAAATCCTGCATCACCAGCTACTATTGGGTGAGTGCAAAAGTTCGTGCGGAGTTTCAATAAATGGAGTTATAAGCGTCGTAAAGTGTTGTCATTAATACTTCCATCTACATGTTATATATCGTTGGAAAGGTGACGTCTTCAGCTTTCATTAAACAAAAAATCATTTGTTTTCATACAAACTGCTTCGAGAAATATCACTTTAAAAATGAGTATCGATAAGGTGCATTTACGGCATGTTATCCTTTACGAGTTTCGGAAGGGAATAAACGTTGCCGCAGCCGTAAAAAACATTCAGGATGTTTATCAGGATCAAGCACCAGCTAAACGAACTGTGGAAAAATGCCAAAGGCCAGTTTGCACCCGATGAAGGTGATGCTCTGTTTGGTGGGATTGCAAGGGCATAATCTATTTCGAGCTTCTCCCCGCTGACGAAACGATTGATTCGGACAAGTACTGTCGCCAATTAACCAATCTGAATGGAGAAATAAAAAAGAAACGTCCGATTTTGTCAAATCGCAAGGGAGTCGTCTTTCATCACGACAACGCCAGACCACACGTTTCGAAAAAGACGCTGCGCAAACTGAAGAGCCTGAAATGGGATGTCCTAACGCATCCACCGTATTCTCCTGATATCGCACCATCTGACTATTACTTGTTTCGGTCATTGCAAAATTATTTAAATGGAAAAAACTTTGACTCTTTGGAGGCTTTAAAAAACGGCGTCTCTTCGTTCTTTGAATTTAAACCGCGCAGTTTTTATGATCGAGGCATCCGTATGCTGCCAGAACGTTGGGAAAAGATTATAGAAAACGATGGAGAATATATCATTGATTGAATAAAGATTTTTGTTTGCCTAATCACTGTGTGACTTTTACTCACAAACTCCGCACGAACTTTTGCACTCACCCAATATTTATAGCACGTATGATTAATTAAGTTCTTATCATTAATATACAACTTTTAGAATATAATAGTTACTTACTTATATATAAATATGCTGTAAATGAAGAGCACTCCGCACTGCTCGATCCACACACGTGTATATGCACTCACGCATCGTATGTAGAATAATGTACATCATGGCTGTCGCAATGAGCGTTGCGCACAATATAAAACAATAACTTTACAACAACAGAAAATTAATATACTACCAATGTTATTTCTAAGTCCAAATTACAAGGAATTTTGAACTGTTGCATTGATCTCAAATAAATGTCAAAGTAACATTTAAAAAATATTTTCTGTAACGTTTTTAAAATATTTTAACAACATTCAGAAAAATTATATTACGAAATAATATTTTTCAAATATGTGTATAATATTATTAACAAACGTTTAAAAAATACACATAAAGTCAATATTTCTAAACGTTAATTTAATGTTCCTTGCTTACTGAGAATTTTCCACTCAGACTTTAAATCTCCCGCCTAAAAACGTGGCTCTATCTGTCGGAACTATATATCGTTAGAAAGGTGGGAACGTCTTCTGTACGTCAAGCGAAGTTTGAACGCTGTGCCATGTAAGATAACTGAGTTATGACATTTTATGTAACAGCTCCAAAAAAAGTTGTGTCGGAAAATTATAATGGAACAACGCAGTATCATAAAATTCCATGCTAAATCAGGCATAAATGTCACAAAAACATTCGAATCGATGAAAAAAGTCTACGGCGATGAGTGTTTATCCCAAGCAACAGTTTTTGATTGGCATAAACGTTTTCGCGAAGGTCGCGAATCACTTGAAGACGATGAAGAGAGCCAAAGCCTCGAACAACTCGCAACGCCGATACAATCAAAAAAGTTGGCGATTACCTAGCCGAAGATGAGAATGCAAGTGTCAGGATTATTTCTGAGGACTTGCACATCAACCGAGAGACAGTCCGCCAAATTATTACGGAGGATTTGGGCAAAAGGAAGGTCTGTGCTCAATTTGTTCCACATTATTTAACAGATAATCAAAAATTAAAGCGTGTTATTTATTCAAAAGAAATGATTAACTTTGCTGCAAACAATCCCAACTTCACAAAAGTTATAATAACTGGAGACGAGACATGGTGCTTTCAATATGATCCCGAAACAAAGCGCCAAAGTGCCACCTGGAAGTCATCCGAAGAACCGAAAGTCCCAAAAACACGTCAAACACCAACAAAAATCAAAGCAATGCTGATCCTCTTCTACGATAACAATGGTCTGGTGCATCACGAGTTTCTTCCAAGTGGCCAAACAGTAACGGGAGCATTCTACCTTGAAGTTCTACGGCGTTTGGTTGCAAGAATTCGACGTGTTCGGCCAGAATACAAAGATCCGGAAAGTTGGTGCTTGTTGCACGACAACGCACCATCTCAGTATGTCATCATTGTACGCCAAAAAAGCGAAAAATTAGATCTGCGTGCTTGACCACCCGCTGTATTCGCCGAATTTGGCACCGTGTGACTTCTTTCTGTTCCCGAAACTGAAATTAGTACTTAAGGATTGTTTTTTCGAGGACGTAGATTAGACGTAGACCATTAAAACTGCGGCGATGCGACAACTAAAGGCAGTACCGGTCGAGGATATGTACCACTCATTTGAATCGCTATTGAGTCGCTGTCAAAAGTGTATAGTTTTTGATCAGTCGTTTTCACGACTGTTTGAGGCGAACTGTGTTCGGGTGACTTGAAACAGTCGTTTTCACGACTACTTCTCGGGCAGCAGTTCACTGCGAGCAGTTTTTCATCAGTCGTTTTCACGACTATTACATTTGAATATGGCTGCCCCAGGTACAAAGAGTTTTTCAGATAGATGTATTAATCCTTACAATAGTGATTCTCATATCGGCAAAGGTTTGCGACCAATCTCCAAAGATATGTTGATGGATTCCAGAATATTTTGGAAATGAAAGAATTTGCATATCATGCAGAAAACTATACAATGAAAGTAAAAAATTAGATCAGTCTGGTAAGACAAGGAGCTCACAATCAGAAGATTCAGATAATAACGTCGGTTTGTCTCCGAGTAAAAAAGAACATCCATCAAGAGAACAAGAGCTGGAAGAAATGTTGGACGGATTAAAAACTCGACTCTTCAGTTTATCTGTACATGATCCGTTACGTATAACGATACTTACGATAGCCTGATTGCTGGAGCATCCGTAAGACAGCCAGTGAGTTCGGAACTTCTCGGAGGTGTGTAAGAAAAGCAAAAAATTTGAAGAAATTAGAAGGGATTTTGGCAGTACCAGTTCTGAGAGCTGGTAAAACTTTACCAAAAGATGCTATGAAACAAGTTCTTAGTTTCTACGAAAATGATGAAAATAGTCGAATAATGCTAAATAAAAAAGATACAGTCACTGTCAAAATGGGTAATCA
This sequence comes from Temnothorax unifasciatus, assembly GCA_030770225.1. Taxonomy (NCBI): domain Eukaryota; kingdom Metazoa; phylum Arthropoda; class Insecta; order Hymenoptera; family Formicidae; genus Temnothorax; species Temnothorax unifasciatus. The sequence continues at coordinate 29,124 of JASTWK010000914.1, read as the reverse complement.
GAAAGAAAGAAAGCAAAAACGGTTATTACTTTGCGACGTTAAAGACCTATATGTTCGGTTTAAAGAACAATATCCTCAGTCACCAATAGGTTTATCTAAATTCGCTGAACTCCGACCAAAATGGTCCATTCTCGCTGGGGCGAGTGGTACACATAGTGTCTGCGTTTGTACAATTCATCATAATTTTAAAACAATGGTCAATGCTGCGAATCTGATCAAATACACAAAATGTTTAAATGCCCCAATAAAAGATTATAAAGATTGTCTCCAGTTTATCTTGTGCAAACATCCATCGCCAGCCTGTTATTTGCGTGAATGTAAATCATGCCCGAAGATTGAATAATTTTCCAATCATATTATCAACATTTTAGAAGAAAAAGCTATCTCGCAAGTAATTTTTAGTACATGGCAAGCAATTGATAGATGCATTCTAAAAAAAGAATGTCTTTCTTCAGAAGATTTCGTTGAAGAGTTCTGTGCTCGTTTGGAAACGCTACTTCCACATTATTTTCTTTCAAAGAACCAATCCAAATACATCACAGATCGGAGAAATAACTTGAAAGATTATGAAGTCCTAATCCATACCGATTTTTCGAAAATTTTCGCTTTTGTTGCTCAGGATGCAGCACAAGCATTTTATTACAATAATAATCGGTGTACTGTTCATCCTGTGATATTTTACTACAAATCTGATAAGGTAATAGCTCATAAAAGCTTCATATTCTTGTCTGGTTGCACAACCCACGACACTTCTGCAGTTTACGTGATGCAAAAATTAATAATACCAGAAATTAAAAAAACATGCCCAAAGGTTAAAAAAATTATTTATGTGAGTGATGGTGCCAAACAGCATTACAAAAACAAGTATCAAATAAGGAAGATTTTGGTATTATAGCTGAATGGCATTTCTATGCAACTTCGCAATGCAAAGGAGCGTGTGATAGTGTAGGAGCCATTCTGAAGCGTGAAGCTACACGCGCGAATCTTCAGGCGTAGACAAATGATGCTATTTTGACATTGCAATCTCTTTTCGATTGGGCGAAAAAAAAGTTTCAGAGTATACAGTTTTTCTATTATAGTGAAAATCAGCATGCAAAAATAAAAAATTTTCTTGCGAAAAAATTCTCTATAGCACCACAAATAACGAAAATTTCATCTGGACATGCGTTTTTCGTACTGCCTGAAAAGAAATTGCAAGTAATAAAATACTCTACCAGCACGGAGCCTATAAGCATCGTTCAATATTGATGGTTGTACAATAGTATTTCACACAATTGAGTAAATAACAATTTCACTGATAGCTGTTACATGGAATAAACCATCTCAGATTCCACCACACTGACTCTGTGCTCATATTTGGTGACCTCAGGAATATGATTCAAGAAGAAGCCTGTCACCTCTTTCAAGAACTATTGGAAATTATATCGAAATGAAACATTTACAAAATCAATCATTCTAAAGATTGTAGGGTTCGAGTTGAGCTATACATAAAATCATCGGCCGGTTTAGGTACTGACGCCGCCATATTGCATGTGCCATTTGGTGTTCCTTATTTTGGCTACAAACTCATCGTCATTGACGTCATCGCTTCACACGTGGTCAACTTCGAGCTATTTTGATTTTTCTTCCGCTTCAGCTGAGCTTATAATGAAACTGCAGGTGTTTTTGTTGACATATTGGATTCGCCATCTTGTATTACGCATACCTCCGGACTCTAAGATCATATTCATTGACCTTACGAACCTCCAGATAAGGAATTAGATGGCATTTTGAGTAATCTTCATGGTCGAGAATTTAGGTACGGATTAATGTTTACCGGCCTTGAAAACTCCCTAATAGAGCCATTTCAGGTGGTTTTTGGCGCGTGGATCAAAGATTTCGTACGATCAGGGACCATGTCAGTGCCGTATTGGCACCGCCATATTGGATTTTTTGAAAAGGCTTTTGAAAGGCGCTGTCTTAACGAACATTTTGAGCCGTCACACGTCTCATTCCATTGCGGCAATTTTTGGACGCAGCGGTGGTCCGGTTGACGTGGAACGTCCCATATATATATATTTATTTAAACAATTAGTAGATAGTGTTCGCTTGCTATAACAACAAATTTACACAAGGGCTTGCGAACCAGCTGGATCTTTGTGCTACCATAATATATTCTGAACAAAATAACAAGAATAATAAACGTTTCAGCCATAACTGTGGGCTTCTTCAGTGTAACAATGACATTGATCTTAGAATACAGATAGTCGTTACATATTAAAAAATTTACAGTACCCCCTTATCTTACAGTCTTACAAATTAAAATATTACAATACCTCCTATCTTAACATAATTAAGCGCCAATCGATAACATACATGCTGCCGTGTATCGTCAATCGCACACATATCATCGTATCAATCCCATTCTCAGAACGCCGAGGCAGAAAACAACAGATCATCGTGTCTAAATTTATTTAGTTAAAGCGTCCATACGTCGATCGTGGAAGAGCCCGTCGATTATCCAACGCATTGTGATCAAGGGATAGACAGGAGTGACGCCGAATGTCCTTATGAATCAGATTTACAAGTGTTAAAATTAAACTTATTACATTACATACAAATCAATTTATTATTGTGGCAGCCGTCGTCAGCCACCAGGAAGTCACGGAGATCACGATACTCTGTACAACGCGGCGACAGGTTAAAAACATCGAGACATCCTGTCAAAATTGCAATTACTCCGATTTGTTTGACAGGACTTCGTGTCTCCTAGCAACCGAGTTTTGCAAAAAGTCGCCCACAGATGGATGCCTTAACTCGCATTTCAAATCCTGCCGCGATGAAATATAAAGGCGTCCGATTTCGAAGAAATTCGGCGATTCGGCGAATTGTCCTGGCGATAAATATACAGGGTCAAAACGCCTCGTCGTCTTTTGAGTAACCCGATCTATCCTTGCTCCCACGAGGAAGAGATCACCAAGAGGCGCAAGACTCGCCCTCTCCCTCTTGACCAAATCTTCGCGATCAAGAGGAAGGTGGTTGCGCCAGCCGCAGCCCCAAGCGCTAGTCGCCCTGTGGACGGCGCCAAGTCGCTTCCTCTTGGTGCCAGTCGTCAAGGTACCGGCGCAGGACGCTTGGCTCACGGCTCAAAGCCGTCATCAGCCGGCGCAAGGCGCCCTGCTCCCGGCGCTGGTCGCTCCGTCGCTCCGCCGACTCCTAGCGCTAGTCGCTCCTCGTCGATTCCCTGCGCTAGTCGCTCGTCCCCCGGCTTAACGCCGACTTCCGGCGCCGGACGCCCTTCCGGCCATTCGCCAATCCTCGGCGCAAGTCGCTCAACCCTGGTTGGATCAACGACGCCAAAGAGGAAGCGGCCTTTCGAAGTCGGGACGTCGACGCTGGAATCAGGAGGATCAACGCCAAAGAATCCGTGGGTTCTTCCACCCCTGATCTCTCCATCTTCGCTGTCACCAATCAGGAGAACCACTGAGGGGACGCAGACTTTTCGTCAGGAGTTTCCAGATTCTTCCACGCAGACAGAACAGCAGGATAAACGGGATTTTTCAACGCAGACGGAAACATTTGAAGCAGAGAAAAAGGAAGCAGCAACGCAGACTAAACGACGAAGAGGACGAGGACGACGAGGAAGAAAATAAAATTGTGAAGCAAGATAATTTCCTAAAATGTTGTAAATGTTCGAAAAATGTTTAAATAAAAATGTTAAAATAAATAAAAAATATAAAAAATATCTTAGCGATTATTCAATCGGACAACGTTACGTCCAAAATTATTAATACCTTGCACACATAGAAACGCGTGTCGAAGAAAACTCGTTTGGCTGTGTCAAAAGAATAACGCCGGTCTCAAATGTCAAATGCGAGAGTCAGCGACATATCGAGAGGAACATGTGGAAGGGACTGAGAATAGGAGAGGAAAGGAACCTAAGTGGGAATCACGAAGGAGGGAGTGCGTTAAGAATCGGGAGATAAGCTTCTGGCAATAATTCCGTGTCACTATGTGTGTGCGAATGGTCAAAGGAGTCGCGGGTAGAACGGAATTCAATTTAATAAATGTTCGAGTCTTATGCAGTGAAAAGTCTATAATGGAACAGTATAATATGTACAGTATTTACAATAGTTATGTACAGAGTCTCTATGCCGCGAGCTACGGATAGACGGTTTCGCGAACGACGGCTATCTTCGCGCGTAAAGTAAGCACTCGATAATCGCTAGCAACGAATTTACGAGTGGCTTTATGATACGCGTTCGCTGGAAAACTTTCGTCGATTGCCCGCTCGCGCTCGGAGGTCCGGGGTTTTATTCCCGCGAGTACCGAATTTTCTCGAATCCTCCGGACCCCCGGTAACGAGCGGAAATTTCAGTTGAGCCAATCAGCGGTCGACATCTCGAGAAATTCGTCTGACGAATATCGCGCTGAACTCGAGGTCGGCCGCCGATCAGCTGTTTTCAAATATCGCTCGCTCGCTTTGTCCCGGGGTATGCCTCGCGCACCGAGTCCCCGAGACAAAGGAGCGAGTCAGTACAGTCAACAATCGAGAGCTGTTTTTCTGCCTTTCACGTTTACCGAGAAATACACGAGTATTTCGGCGAACGAATTTATCCTTAACATAGAATTTAACCGATTTTCCGTGAAAGGCAGAAATTCACTGAAATTGTTTAGAGGAATGTTTTTCTTAGCTTCGCGGTATTAATTCGCCGACGCTGGTTTTTGTTCGATCGCGAACACTATGTTTGTTAAGACCCTCACTCTGTCTTTTAATATGAAGCATCTCAAGTAGATGAAGAACCTACACTCCGGTCGTCGGGTACAACTGAGGGGAAGCGGGGCGGGCCGCGCGCACGCGAGGGGAACGCCATAAGAGATGAGCGAGGGGATCGAGGGGAAGGGTATAGGTTCAACGGAGGGAGGGAGTTGCGGAGGGAAAATTCCCCACGCGATTTACTAGTAACTGGACAAAATCTTATCTCTGACCAATCATAAGCGAGTACAAAGACTCGAGGTTGTCCAATCAGATGCGAGTATATTTTTACTACATATTTTGCGGTAACCTCAAAGACGTAAATTCCCTAGGCGGACGCCGCAGTGTTGCCACCGGGGTGGGGGGATCGTCGTTCCCGGGCGCTCCGAGGGGGCGCTCGAATCGATGTTATCGACCGCGTTATCGGCGGAAATCCGCCCCGATTCGCGATTAAATTTTTATCGCGCGCGTTCGAACTCGTCCAAACTTGTTCGAACTTGTTCAAGGTCGCTCTTCTCGACGCCTCCGCGTGGTGGTGTGGGTGAGCGCGCGAAAACGCGTTTGAACGTGTTCAAGGTCTTTTTTTCGCGGGTCGCGATAACCGTTCTTCGTTCTTGTTCGTCTCGGTTCGAAAGTTGTTTCGATCCTTCTCTACGTATCGTAGATGACGCAATCGCGGTGATTGCGGAGTAAGCGGAGTCGGAGGATCTAGGGAGCGCGGGATCGTATCGAGATAGGTACGGATCTGGAAAAAGAGAAAAGAAAGAGAGAACACATGTATGAGATATCCGCGTAAGAGCGGTAGTTTTTATTTTTGAAAAAATAAAATATATTTACATACGTCGATACGCGTTTACATTTTTTGCGTGTACGGATATATAGGTGTAAACATGCGTCGCGACATTCAGGATTTGAAACAAAGCGCGGTAATCTCACAGTCGACGATCTTGTTAGGATCGAAAAATTCGCTTTTCAGTATCGCAGTCTTAGCTGAAGTTCCCGTCTTAACTGCGTTGGCGGCTATCTCCTGATAGTGCGAACACTTCGCGTCGATTTCCTCGGTTATCGCGCTCAGCGCTGAGACGATGCGATCGACGCAAAATTGGAAATTGTACAGCGTGAGCAGGGTGGGGAGCGACATCACCAGACGTGCCGCGTTGGGTAGCTCCATACGCAAGATCGACATGTTGTTGGGCAATCCGAATCGCAGCGTAAGGTGCCGATCGATATCGGTGAGGGAGGACGGGATCCTTCAACGAGGGTGGATCGCAGACACGACAATATGTCGTGTTTACGCTCGAGTAGTCCCTTCCACATATCGAGCGTCAGAGAGATTTCTTTGCCTTGCTTATCTCCCAGGGCAATATCCACGTACGAAGGTGCGGGTATACCGTACCACGGTGACTTAACCATGACACCGATGGTCAAGTATTTGTAGGTAGTCGTCGTCAGCGGATAACGCGTTGTCAGGATCCGCACCGCAGGCGCAGGCGGGTTGCGAACGTCGTTGGGGGGTGAGAGCTGGAACGCGACTCCCGATGATGATGATCGTTCGTCGAGTCGATCCTTCGTTTCTTGCCGTTGTCGTTCACCTCCGAATCCGTCTCGCGATGGGAAAGATCCCTCGGCGCGGGTCGATCGGTCAACGTCGAGAACATTTCGCACTCGCGCTATAGTGTCGTTCGTTTCTTTATTGTTCGACGCGTCGTATTCGGTTGACGATGCGATACTGATGCTTTGGCGGGAACACATCGGTATAAATAGAAAAGTTCTTACTTATATTGCGCGATGTGTGGTATGGTGTGGTATGGGGATTTGCGCAGTCCTCTACTGGTACGACGATCGGAAAGCCGAAAAGTGCGTTTTCATGGGCAGTGAAATGCTGCAGCAGCGAGCAGCAGTCTAGTAATTTCCTAGAAATATCTAACCGATTTGGTTAACTTCCGGCGCAAATTTTTGCTGCTCATGAAATAGGTCCGTTGTGGCATCGGGCTACGTCGGGTGTGGATGACTCTGCGTCCTAACCTCGATCTAGTTATTACAAAAGCAACAGATCTAACCGTGAGAATCCACATAAGACACAAGAAGTAAAAGTAGAAGAAAAATCTAAAATGTCATACGAACAAAGATTATATCAATGGCAAAGCGATTGTACACGTAAAATTTATGAATATGTGGAAAGTGTACGTGAAAAACAAGTAGCAGCTATAGCCGCAATAGCAGTTTGTACAAAATCTGTAGCAACAAAACGGAGTTACAAGAAAAAACGTTATTGGATGGCCAACATTCTTAACAAACGACGTCAAATTGGTTTTTATCATTTAGTATGTCCACTATTGAAATTGGATAATAGCCGATTTTATAATTACTTTCGGATGACCGTTACTCAATTCGAAAAGTTATTACAAATAATTGCACCCAGAATAACCCGGCAACACGTCGTTCGTGAACCAATTGGAGCAGAACAGCGATTAATAATATGTTTGAGGTAATGCAATAAGTTTTAGTAGTTTTTAATTTATCTATTATGCCTGTGTATTTATAGTAACTGTATAAAATAATTTTTAATATTTCAGATACTTAGCCAGTGGTGACAGTATGGTATCTTTGGCACACCAGTATTCAGTGAGTAAAACAATAGTCACGCAAATTATCTATGAAACATGCCAAGCAATATGGGAAGAGTTGCAGCCTAAAGTACTCTCACCATGTACAGCTAGAGAGTGGAAAAGTATTGCACATGAAATGAATGAAAAATGGCAATTTCCACATTGCATTGGGGCAATGGATGGAAAGCACGTAGTTATACAGGTTTGTAGTGTTTCTTTTAAATATATATCCAATTATTTGTACAATTACCATATTACTCAAATTCTTAATTTTTTCAGAGTCCCAGCAACAGTGGCTCTGCCTATTATAACTACAAAAAATCACACAGCATCGTATTACTGGCAATCTGTGATGCCAACCATTGTTTTACATATGTTGACATCGGCGCCTATGGAAGACAAAGTGATGGGGGTATTTTCAAAAATGCCTCGATTGGAAAGAAGTTTGCGCAAGGATTAATGGATGTTCCACCGTGCGATGAAATTTATGAGGGAAGTTTAAATTATCCTTACGTATTGGTTGCAGATGAAGCATTTCCACTGACTCCATATTTAATGCGTCCATTTCCTGGAAGAGATGGCTTATCACCAGAGAAAAAAATTTTTAATTATCGACTTAGCCGAGCAAGGAGAGTTATAGAAAATGCTTTTGGAATCCTTGCAGCTCAATGGAGGATATATAGAAAACCTATAATAGCGAATGTTGAAACTGTTGAGAAAATGATTCAAGCTACAGTTACATTACATAATTGGCTTCGTAAAGATTCAGTAAACACAAATTCTTTTACTGCTAATATGCCTGATAGAGAATTGAGTGATGGATCTATTATAAAAGGGACTTGGAGAAGGATAATAGACCTGAACACTAGTGCTCTGCAACAAATAACCCCTTCCTCTATGAACACTTCTTCAAGGACATCTGCTGTGATTCGACAGCAATTCATGGAATACTTCAATGAAGAAGGCGCTGTTCCGTGGCAATTTTTACGTATTTATCAATAAAAGAAATGTTCATATTGTTTATATATTATATTTAATTTTAAATTTGATGACTAAATTGTATATATATTGTGGATAAATAACTATATAATTATTATTTAATAATAAATCAGCAAATCTCAAAACTAATTATATATAAAACGATTTATTACATTATTTCTACAATAATAATGAAAAAAAAAATATATGTAATATCTATATTTATTTATTTAATGAGATCTAGCAATTATAACGCAACTTCAATCATAATCATATAAATTATAACGTATATAAAAATAAAATAAACAGTGACAAAAGTAATAAAGTCTAAAATAATTGAATAATAAAACCGTAATATATTGACTTTATATATGACTTATATATGACTATTTTTTATAACTTAATATAACTTAATATAATATTACGAGTTTATTTTGTTATAGACAAGTTGGAGTATTTCTAATATTAATTCTCTTCGTCGTGAATCTGACAGACTTCTCAATTGTGACCCAAGCATTAGGAAGAATCCGTCTACCTCATCTTGTACGGGGGGTGGTGGAAGGGTGATAGGCGGAATTGGGGTCGCAAATGTAGTCAACGCATCTGCAATTTTGTCCATGGCTGATGCATCTTTGGTAGTCTTCTTGGATTCTGAAATATAAAGAAATTTTTATAATTTAAGCAAGTAAATTAATTGCGAGGTTAAGATCTCAAAATATCGAAGTATTGCAAAACATTGGTATTGCAATATTACATTGTTTTACCTCTTCTATTCACTGGCTTAATCGGAATGTCTTTGGATATGTCAACAACAGATTCCACATTAGTTACAGTCCTGTAATGCAAGCATTAATATAATGTAAGTTTGTGATGAACGTTAAATGGCGTAACCATTCTCTCAGGTATCCACATACGCACAGTGTTTCGGTCACTTACTGTCTTGTGATAACAGCATCCTGAAGGAACAACATTCTATCAAAATGTCTCCATTTTCTTTTTTTACTTGATCCTGCAGATCCACTAGGCTGCTTGTCCTCAGCTACTCTTCGGAAAAATGTGTCTCGCAGTATCTTCCATTTTTTTTGCGCTTCTCTTGCACTTAAACGGTCTATTAATATATAATGTATTTTTCGTTCATAAAAATGCAAATATTGTTCTCGCTTCAATTTTGATAATAATCACATAATTAATGCCGTACTATTTAGTGCCGTGGAAATTTCCTTCCATTGTTCAGCAATCGCCAGCCTATTCCGCTGAACAATAGGAAGGTTGTAATTAAACAAAATTTCTCTTCGAGATACTTCTTCAATAAGCTGTTCTTCGATATCTAGCTCTTCAAATTGTTCGGAAGTTCTGATTTGCTCGTCAGCTGCTGTAACTTGTCTTGCTTTGTCTAAAACGATAGATTCTTGGTTGTTGCCCATTGCACTGCGTCTTAAGATGTTCCCATTCTCTATACAGATTGAAACGTGTGCGTTAAAAATAGTGATTTGGTAGTGATTTGGTAATGAAAATAATAAACTTCTTTATAAGTCTTACCACACATTGGATAAAAGTATCGGTTTTCGTCTATGAAAATGTTTTCATATCCCTCCATGCAGGTGTGCTGACGAATGTCATTGCTATCAACGATTGTTTCACATATACCGCAAGTGTTTACAGATTGAATCTAAAAATAAAGGTATATGAATGTAAAAAGAACAGAGAGATTGTTGGTAGAAAAGTATAGTGTGTGGATGTGCATTTGCATTATATACACACACACACACACACACACACACACACATATATATATATATATATATATATATATATATATATATATATATATGTATATATATATATATATATATATATATATATATATATATATATATATATATATATATATATATATATATATATATATATATATATATATAAACAATTTATGCCAGCAAATTGAAAAAAAATGCAACCCAAACAAAATATAACCTATGGTATATTATATACCCATTATATATGGTATATTATACCACAATACAAAGAACATTATAATTAATTTTATTTTTAACGCTTAATTAATACTAAAATACTATGATTAAATTTCAATATTTGCTTAGTAATGTCACAAGTATAACTTAATTATATATTTCCATTTCTTTGAAAGCTTTTTTTACATACTTACTTCGGATTCTTCGAAAGGTTCCATATTAAAAAATTTTATTCAATTTTTGGAGACTGTTTTTGCTACTATTTAACCGAGGCCTCTGATATACACTGTCAGTACTGAAACCCGAACTTTGAGCTTCGAGCAGCAAAAATTTGCGCCGGAAGTTAGCCAAATCGGTTAGATATTTCTAGGAAATTACTAGACTGCTGCTCGCTGCTGCAGCATTTCACTGCCCATGAAAACGCACCTGAACGCTGCCGTCGTCGTCGTCGTCGTCATCGTCCGAATTGCTCGCCGGTGACGTTAAATTGTCGACGCGCGCGATTCGATCGAGAAGATCGCGCAACTGCTGCAACAGTTCGGTCTTAGGGCAGACGATATTCAGCATCCGTAGATCGAATTTACCGGCGGCCGTGACGGTTTTTGTAAATTCGTTGAATCTGTAGAACTGCGTCCGAGTGGTGAAGTACAGATTGCCGTCGACGTAGCGGAAGATCGATCGCCTCGAGAGGTGTAAATCTGATGACTCTCTTCGTACATTCGTCTATCTCGCCCACCCTGTTACCGTTGTACAGCACGAAGGAACGTCCTCTGTGGGTGTTTACCGCTTCGTTGAGTATCGTTTTTGCAGGAAATCCGAGTTCTTGCAAGGTCTTCGGCCAATTTGGCCGCAGAGTAAATTCGGGATATTAAACCATGTATACCGAATTATCTACGAACACCATGAGATCACCGGATGGAGATTGATAGGCGGCGGCTATGCGCGTGTAATTGTCGTGAAGAAAGCTCATGTGGTTCGACAGGGCTAACGGTCCATTGTACGTCCTACCGTCCAGATCGATCGACCAAACGTAACGCTTGTACGAGATGTACATTCGATTTTCCAAAATCAATATCGCGTTTACGCGATCGAGGGTCACAGGTCTGGCGATGGCTGCGGCGGCGGCGGCGGTGGCGGCGGTGGCGACGCCGGCGTCTACGAGGGCTCGTTCGTCGGTTTTTTACCGTACAAACGCTGAATATCAATAATGTCGAATTTGTCAAGCTTAACCGGATACTGCTTGTCGGGCGAGTACGCGAACATCACCGAAGTCGTGCGGTTAGTGTGCGGCAATTCGAGAGAGTGACCGATCTCGTGCGTCAGCGTGAAATGCAGGGAGAACTTATTCGAGGGATTTTTACTGACGTGAATATGCCACGGCTCGTCCCCGTCGACGTGCACCTCGGAGACGAACCCCGCTTCGTCCGTCGGGAGATACGCGTGGGCGAGCACGTTACCGGAACCGTCGAATTTGGCCGAGCAATTCGGGCCGTTTACGTCGGTATTCGTGTTACCGTGACGTAGGCGTCGCCAAGATATTATAATGTCAGGATTCGTTTCGGAACGTTCGAACGTCAATGCCGAATGCTGCGACCATAGGTCGAACGCGGCCCGAGCGGTATTCAACTCGTCCTTAGCGGCTACGTAAAAATCCCACGTCAGGTGAGTCCTCGGCCATTTGGAAGACTCGCCGTCATTCCGTGCTTCAGGATATCGTGGAAACCACATAGCGGTTTACGCATAAATTGCAGCGTTTCGTCGTCGAGCGTTCCATCGCCGGGCAGACCGTAGTATCGCTGAAATTCCTCGATGGCGTTACGAAGAACGTCGTTTCGTCTATGAGCCGGAAACTCGTCCACATTTTTGATCAGATATTCGTATTTCTGCAGGTAATCGATGGTATGTTCGTAATTCTCATCCGCGGGATTGACGCACCTCCCGGTGATAAAACACGCGGTTAACGCGATTACGCGCGCGAGCCACATCGTCGAGAGCGAGAGAGAGCGAGAGAAACGGCGGAACTGCGATAACGGCGTCGCGCGATATGAGCGCGATCGCGACGCGCGGTGACGCTCGTTGCCGATAGCGCGGACAGGTGGTGACCGGGTGGGAAAAAAATTCGTCGATTCCGATGGATGAGTCCGTCTGATAAAAAATGCAATTTCTCTCTATGCAAATGCTATTATTAAAATAATCTTCATCCTGCTTCTTTCATTGGCGATGACAGTGCGTCGCGATATGAGCGGCTTACGTGGGGGTGCGCGTTACCGATAGCGCGGACAGGTGGCGGCGGGGGTGTCGGTGTGGAAAATGCGTCGGCGATTCCGGCGGAACAGTTGATTCGATAAAAAAAAAATTGCATTTCTTCCTCTGTGCAAAGATCATTTTTTATAAAAATAGTTTTCATTACCCATGCACTATCCTTATTGGGCTGCACATCCTTCTTCGATTGTACATCCTTCTTCGATTGCACCTCCCTCTTTGATTGCACATCTTTTTTGATTGCGCATTCTTATGTAAGGACTCGAGGCTAGACTTGGGTGTAGTTCGTCCGCTGTCCTGTCACAAACTATTTCAAACGCGCAAATATGGATGGAGTGAAGGAATTGATAAGAGTGTGCGATCAGGTGAAAACACACATCGCGTCCCTAGATATGGCTAGGGACGAGTTGAACGAGGCGATGCTGCAGCTGCAGCGTCGTCTGACGACCATCACGAAGAGAGCGCCGCCCTGCTTACAAGTGACGATCCGCGTCGACGAGGACGCACGAATGTTCAATCGAATGTAAGTTTGCAAAAAATGCAAAAATATATATATTCTATATCAAAAGTATTAATAGTAAAACAACCTGTCTTCGAAGCGCGGATCTAGCTCGCGGCTGGGCTGGGTTCGAAGGAGGCGCGGAGGAACAGATGCAAGGCGAGGTTGGCAAAATGAAGTGTATCGCCGGGTTAACAACGTAACAAGAGTTTATTTGATAAATGCTCGGGATATTTACAAGGTATTCGCACGGCTGCGATAATAAGTGCTCGCGGTGCGTATAATGATTCGATGGGCGCGAGATACAATGATCGGTTTGTCGCGAGCGGCGCAAGGTAAAGCGCGGTACGTACAATGAATAAGTGCTCGCGGTGCGTATGATAATTCAGTGGGCGCGAGATACAATAATCGGTTTGTCGCGGGCGACGCAAGGTAAAGCGCGGTACGTACAATGAATAAGTGCTCGCGGTGCGTATGATGATTCGGTGGGTGCGAGATACAATACTCGGTTTGTCGCGGGCGACGCGAGGTGAAGCGCTGTAACTTTCGGCGGTCCCGCGGACCGAATCGCGGGACGACAGGTATCGGCGCGGGCGTGGGGCGCGGCGATGCGGTCGCGTGGAACGGGATTGCTTTAGATCGAAAAAGACACGAGACCAACCACCGAGAAGCGCTCGGTGGAGACAGAGAAGCACTCTACCTCCGGTGGCAGGTTGCAAGCGTCTGGAGACGGAGCGGTACCCGGCGAGAAGCGCTCGGTGGAGGCAGAGAAACACTCTGCCCCCGTTCGGGTAGCCCTGTGAGTCAAAGCTCGTCGTTTGCCGAGACGCGCTCGGTGAAGACAGAGTATGCCAAAGGCGCTCTACCCTCGTTCGGACTTGCTTTTGGAAAAGCGGGTGCGGGAATTCAGGATCGGTGTGGTCGGTCGGAACGGTGATCAGGAAATCGCAATTGTTGCTAACAAATGTTCGGCTTATATAGCCGTCACGGCGGCGTTACGCGATGGTGGGGGTAGCGGCGGCGAACGCGAGCGCCGGGACGGCGCGGCGGAAGATTACGGCGCCCCGACGCCGCGGTCGCGTTCGGCGGTCTTCGGGCGCGGTCGGCACCGCTCGGCGCGTCGAGGCGGTTGCCGCGGTAAGTCCGTTCGCGTACTTCTTAATGTTACATGCAGCGTTTAAAATACGGGACACACCGTGCCCGTTCCTCGCCTGGCGGGTGTTCGGCCGGGCGGCATCGGCAAGGTATTAAGCCGGAACGATGCAGTTTCTGGGGGTGCATCGTTACATCAGTATTTATACATTCAGTAATATATTCATATACACTCATTTATATACTCATTTTTTATTCTCATGTATTATTCATTTCTATTCTTATTAATAATGATAATGTTTTTTTTGCACAGGGTCCTCATCACATCGGTGGTGAAAAAAGCTTGACAGAACATCACGGTTTGTACACCGCGAGGATGCGCGGCATGAATCGGGACGCTGCGCGGTTCGAATTATCAGCGGGACAGCGTTACGAGAAAGACTATGACGGCGACGACGACGACGGCGAAGACGGCAACGGTGAAAACGAGGGTGGATGCGGAAACGTTGATGTCAACCTGATGGACGTCGATGCCAACCTGATAGACGTTGACGTCGTCGAAGGCTGGCCCAATTGCCCCTCTCCAATTGCAAATAAATGAGTAATATAAGTAATATATAAGTAATATAAATAAATAGTGAATAACTATAAATGTAATGGTAAATAAATATTAAATAAATATAATAAATATAAGTAAATATTGAATAACTATAAATGTAATGTTCAATAAATATTAAATATACATCCATAAACAACCAAGAAGGAGCATCTTTTATTTGCATTACGAAATCTGTTATACAACTATAAATATATAATATTAAATAAATATAATTCCGCAAGCAATCAAAGAGGAGCATTTTTATTTTTATTACGAAATATCTGTTATACAATAATCTGTGATGTATAGCTAGACATATAATGTTAAATAAATATTAAATATTACATATTAAATATTATATAAAGATAAATACGCGTGAACAATAACAAGATTAGACGCTCCCGCCACCGATATCGCGCTTCCGCTCGACGCTCCCGACTCCGCTCATTGACAGTTTTGCGCGCTCGGCGTTATTGTTGCCGTTCTTCTTCGGAGTTCGACGCTCTCGTTCGCTTACGCTCGTCGCTATCGCTCGCGGTCGTCTCGCGCGCTCGACGCTATCGCTCTCGCGGTCGTCTCGCGGTCGTCTCGCGCGCTCGGTGTTATCGAGTACGAGTATAACGGTGTAGGTATGCGAATAATGAATAGCTTTGTTCGTTGATTTTGCATAAGTTTTTTATTATTGATGCTTAAAATTGTTCGAGCGCGAGCGAGATGTGTCGCGGCGAACGAGAGAAATGCCGGGATCGCTCAGAGAGAGCGAGAGGTGACAGCGACGGGAGCGATGGAGTGTGAGAGAGAAATGTAACGTTGGAGCGAGATGTTTAGGAGCATGTGGTAGGTCACGCGATGTCAATATGGTCGATGGATGGAGCGAAGGTCAATGATATATCAACTGCCGAATGTTCGTTATTTGAACAATAAATTCAATTTATTTCACGCACTTTCTCCAGCATTAATCGAATGCGTCCTTATGCAATCACATGCGCGCAGCGTACAATCACAGTGTGAGAATTCAAAGTTTGCACAGTCGGAAGCGGCGCGTTTGACTCCGGAACGGCAGCTTGATTGCGATCACCAAGACTAGGGCGGCTTAACTGCGATCTCGAGTGCAGGACGAGACTGCATCGAATGCTTCGCACCGGAATTCGCGCTCGCGTTCTCGTAGACTGAGGTCCAGCGTTCGACCTCCCCGCGAATGTTCTAGAGTTCTTCAGGAGATTGACTCGGCGACTATTTACACTCGCAACACGCTCGCTTGAAAGACATAGCACGTCTAATCATTTGTCTAACGATGGCCATCGAACAGCCGAAAAGTCGTTTCTGAGGGAGGGAGGTGTGTGACGCTCTTATTGGCGAACGTTTCAAGCGAACACGTTGCACGCTCCTTGGAACGCGTTGAATATATCAAAACCTTAATTAATTCCATATCGCAGATTAGAATTATATACATATAGAATTAAAATGTAACCACTTATTGATCTTGAACATATAACGTGAAATATGATGAATTAGTAAATATTGTTACGCCCGTGCTGTGCGCTCATTACGCTCGTGCCGTATCGCCCGTTAGACGCCTGGGCGGCAGAAGAATATCGCGACCGGACGACGGCTTGCTTGACGACGGTTGTTTATAACAGCCGGTCGTCAGATTTACGCTCTGGGTCTCGAAGCTAACAGACGTGTTTCGCTGTAATAGAGCAATAAATCCGTTTCTTTTTACAACAGAGAGTTTCATTATTCCCGGTGACGGGGAAGCGCGGCGCGTTCGCGAGTGCAGTGAGAGTGCGTGTGCGGCGAACGCGCGTCAGGCGTAACATTTTGGGGGCTCGTCCGATCGGACGGGCGAAGAGGTCGGACGAGCGACAACGAGCATCATCCTGATTACACCGATGGCCACGAGGAAAAGGCTTCGGGTGGAGACGCCTCAGCGGGACGCTACGGAAGCGACGGCGATGTCGTCAATCTCAGAAACCCTCCGAACGGTCATACAGGAAGTCCGTCTCTTACGAGAGGAACAAGCGCGAAGGGAGCGCGAATACGCAGAGACGTTCCGCCGGCAGGAGGAGGAGCTACGTCGTCTCCGTGGGACAAACTCCAGCGACATCCCGCAGCTAAGTCCTCTCAATATTAAAGCGTCCGGGGACGCGGAAACGTGGGCCGCGAGCGACGCGAGGGCGCGGGACGTTCGCGAAGGGGGAGCGGTCGCGGACGGCGCGGAGGCGCGAGTCACGGGCGGCCGCGGCGCGGAGATGCGAGTCGCGAACAGCACGAGGGCGCGGGACGTTCGCGAGGGGAGCGCGGTCGCGGACGGCGCGGAAGCGCGAGTCACGGGCGGCCGTGGCGCGGGGACGCGGGTCGCGGACAGCGCGAGGGTGCGTGCCGAGCGCGCGGGGGAAAGTGTCGTGCACGCGAGTGAAAGTGCCGCGGACGCGAGTGACAAGCTTGGTTACAAGCTCAAGCCTGATACGTACGATGGGACGACTCCGTTACAGGAATATTTTTCTCAACTCAGTTTGATCGCGCGAGCGAATGGCTGGGATGACGCGACGAAAACCGTCGCGTTAGCCTCAAGTTTGAGGGGAAGGGCGCGTTCGATTCTCGAAACGGTGCAGGATGTTGAGCGGGTGAGCTTTGCGGAGCTTAGGACGAAGCTTGAATTGCGATTCGGGGAAGGGTACTCTTCCCAAAACTGTTATTCTGCGCTAACGAATCGAAAACAGAAATTTGGGGAAGATTTAGCCGCTCTTGGCTCCGATATCGAGCGTCTGTCTCGCCTTGCGTACCCTGAGTGCCCCTATGAATTACGAGATAAAATCGCTTGCTCGCAATTCGTGTCCGCCGTTTCGGATCATTTTATCCGACGGACGTTGCAAATAGAGGGAATAACTTCCTTATATCGGGCCGTTGAAAGAGCGAAGGCATTAAAAGTAATTCAGGGGGAGGGCTTTGCTCGCGAAAAAGAAAAAACAAATAGAAATTTTGCAAGGGGAGGGCAGAACAGCAATTCGAATAACGGAAAAGGGGAGACGGAGGAGAGCAGAGAGCAAAGAGAAAGAGAAAGGAAAGAAAGATCAGAAGGGAAATTGGCGTGGCAGCAAATTTAGCGCCAGCCGCGGAGAGTGTTGGACATGCGGAAAGACCGGGCATTTCCGTTCCGAATGTCCTGAGGAAAAGGGAAACGCGGCTTAGTCGAACTCAGCGGGGGAGGTTTGGCTCGCGTTATTAATACCCCGAATTTTAGTTATAAGAATGTTGTGTTTAACGAAAATAATAAAACCGTTTTAAAAGGAAATAGAATTAAGCCGAGTTGTTATTATTTCTGTTATGTTGGAAAAATTGATGGAAAAAAGTGTTCTTTCAAGGTTGATACGGGCTCCGACGTGTCCATTCTTAACAAGAAATTCGTGAAAGCAGGAAAGGAAAAGTTTCCATTAGAAGAAATTAATTTAAGATATCCTACTGGTGAAAAAGTTTTTATAGAATCTAAAGTGAAAGCTAAGGTGGAAATAGGAAACCACTCTGTGATAATTCCTTTGCTCGTAGCCGATATTAATGATGATTGTCTCCTTGGAGTAGATTTTCTTAAAATTGTGAACTTAGAGGAGATCTTTGATACTGCTTTCAGAATTTCAAAATCGGAAACGCAATTAGCACGAATAGAAGATGTTTCGAATAAAGTCCCTGTTTCCTTGAAGGAGCTTTTCGAGAATAATTCTCAGAATCTTAATTTAACTGAGAAAAAACTTTTTGCCGAATTTCTTGTAAAATTTCAAAATGTATTTTCCGAAAATATTGTTGCGGGAAACTGTGATGTTGTTCAACATGTCATAAATGTGAAAGACTCTCCCCATAAAGCAGGTACCTCGACGAATTCCTTTTCAAATAAGAGGGGAAGTGGAAAAAATTATGGAGGAGATGAAAACTTGTGGAGTTATTGAGGAATCGAAAAGCCCTTGGGTTTCTCCTGTGGTATTGGTAAAGAAGAAAGATGGAACAATTAGATTTTGTGTGGATTTTCGAATGGTGAACGCAATAACGGTAAAAGATTCACATCCCCTCCCCAGAATTGACGACATATTTGATCAGCTATCAGATAACATTTGGTTTTGTACTCTAGATCTGAAAAGTGGGTATTGGCAGATAAAAATTCGATCCGAAGATAGAGAGAAAACGGCTTTCTCAATCGGTAGAGGGCTCTGGCAGTTTACGGTGATGCCTTTTGGTTTGTGTAACGCCCCTGCAACCTTTGAGCGCCTTATGGAGAAAGTGTTGCAAGATTTGGTATTTAAAATTTGCTTAGTCTATTTAGATGATATAATAATTTTTGGAAAGAGTTTTGCTGAGATGTTAGAAAATCTGGGAAAAGTATTTTTACGGTTGCAGGAAGCGAATTTAAAGATAAATCCTAGAAAATGTGTTTTATTTGGAAAGAAAGTAAAGTATTTGGGCCATGTAATTTCGCCAGAGGGTATTTCTACAGACCCCGAAAAGGTTGCTGCCGTAGAGAGATGGCCGATTCCTCACACGAGAACTTTGTTACGAAGTTTTCTCGGATTTTGTTCGTACTATCGTAAATTTATAAAAGGATTTTCTTCGATTGCTAAACCCCTTTACGAATTAACGGGAAACCAGGTAAAGTTTATCTGGAACGAGATTCATCAGAATTCTTTTGATGAGTTAAAGCGGGTACTGTCCTCTCCTCCGGTGCTTTCTTTTCCGAAGGGGAAGGGCGAGTTCGTCCTTGACACTGATGCCTCTAATATTGGAATTGGCGCGGTTTTATCACAAAAGCAGGAGGGGGAGGAGAAAGTCATTGCATATTTTAGTCGCGTTCTTAATAAAGCCGAGCGAAATTATTGCGTAACTCGGCGAGAACTTTTAGCGATTGTGGATTCAATTAAATTCTTTCACCATTATCTTTTGGGACGAGAGTTTTTGATCCGTACGGATCACGTTTCTTTACGATGGCTTATGTCCTTTAAAGATTTAGATGGGCAGTTGGCTCGTTGGCTGGAGAGACTCCAGCAATATCAGTTTGTTGTTACTTACAGGAAAGGACTTTCTCACAAGAATGCTGACGGATTATCAAGACGGACATGCGAGTCATTTGGCTGTGGGTATTGTGCCAAAGTGGAAAGAAGGAGTTCTGAAACTCCGGAAAAGGGAGTCGCTCGCATCGTATTAGAGGCGGAAAATTTGGAAGAGTGGCGAGAGGAACAGAGAGTAGATCCGAGCATTTCAATCATACTCCGTGGAAAGGAAGCTGGAGTTCGCCCACCTCGCGCTGAGATTGCTGCGGAGGACGTTTCCGCTCAAGTTTATTGGGCATATTGGGATGCTATAGTCCTAAAGGAAGGAATACTTTATAGAAAGTGGGAAGCTCCAAACCTTAAGTCCAGTTTTCTCCAGCTCATTGTTCCTCAGAGACTTGTCAGAGGAATTTTAGAGGAAATGCATGACTCTCCATCGGGAGGACATTTTGGAGTAAATAAAACTTTGGAGAAAATTCGGAGACGTTATTTTTGGGCCACTTGTAAGCAGGACGTGGAGGATTGGTGCAAGACTTGCAAAGTCTGTGTCGCCAGGAAAGGTCCCTCGGGGAAGGGGAAATCTCCTCTACAAGTTTATAACGTAGGAACTCCGTTAGAAAGAGTTCAGATGGACATTTTAGGCCCTCTTCCGGTAACGAAATCCGGAAACAGATTTCTTCTCGTCATAGTGGATTGTTTCACGAAATGGGTAGAGGCTTTTCCCTTAAAGAGTATGAGAGCAAAAACGGTAGCGGAGATTTTTGTAAGCCAGTTTGTTTCCAGACACGGAGTACCTTTAGAGGTTCATACCGACCAAGGAAAGAATTTTGAGTCAAAACTTTTCGCAGAGTTGATGAGACTACTTGACATAAGGAAAACTAGGACTACTGCTTTACACCCACAATCGGATGGGCAAGTGGAACGCCAGCATCAAACCATAACCAACTATCTGGCGAAATATGTCTCTGAAAATCAAAAAGATTGGGATCGATGGATCCCAATGTTCCTTCTGGCGTATAGATCTGCGAAACATGAGACGACTGGAGTTACCCCTGCGGAATTATATTTCGCTCGAGATCTCAGGTTACCTTCAGATCTCTTGCGGGGGAATCCTTCAAAGCTTCTTGGAGAGGAGTCTCCTCTGGTTGGAAATTTTGTCCGGAATCTGAAGGAAAAATTGGAAGAAATTCATTCCGCCGCACGGAGGCAGATGAACATGAGATCTTCTTGAATGAAAGCTCGATACGATCGTGGAGTTAGGCAAGTGCTTTTTCAGGAGGGGCAGAGAGTCTGGTTATATAATCCCCGAAGAGTTAAAGGAAAGGCTCCAAAATTGCAGAGCAATTGGGAAGGTCCTTTCTTCATTATAAAAAAGCTTAGTGACGTAGTATACTGTATTCGGAAATCACCTCGACATAAGAATAAAGTTGTTCATTCGGATAGGTTAGCTGTTTATTCTGAGAGGAAATTAGATTGAGAAACTAGAGTAGGTCGGAGCCCGAAAGGAAAAAAATGTTAATAAAAAAATGTATTTGTAATAAAGAATTATAGTACGACGTGTTATAATTGAAGTAATTGATTTTCGTTTTTGATTTTTAAATGTTCAATTTCTTGTTTACTGCGCATAATATTTGTTTTCCTAGAGGAAGTCGGCGGTACATGAGGAGATGGGGAGGTACTGCGGCAGGACATCGGCCGAAGACTTCTTCTCAAGGAAGTTCTTTTTTTAAGAAGACTGCCTCGCCCACGGTTTTTGGAGTTGTGGTTTTCCCGTGGGACGTTGAGCAAATGCTGAGGCAGGGACTTGGGGAGCCTGAAAAGGCGTTGGGTCCACACAAGTTCCCCCCCCCCCCTTGTCCGAAGATTTGGTAGCGGCGTGGGAGAACGGCAGCGAGGGAGATCACGCCGGGAAAAGAGCTTCTGCGGGGTCGTCCTGGGACCGTCGGAGGGGGAGCCTGGCCAGCTCTCTCCAGAAGAAGGACGGTTGGAGACCTGGAGTGCGGCTACCAGGGACCAAGAGGAATGGGGTCCGTTTACTCAGAGCAGCAGCTCGAGGAGGGCAAGTGAACCGTTCGGTGCCCTGGAGTCCACTGAACAGAGGAGCTGTGGACCGCGAAGAACTACCCTCCCGGATTGTCGGGGCGACAATCTTGGAAGAGGGGGGGTAGTGTTACGCCCGTGCTGTGCGCTCATTACGCTCGTGCCGTATCGCCCGTTAGACGCCTGGGCGGCAGAAGAATATCGCGACCGGACGACGGCTTGCTTGACGACGGTTGTTTATAACAGCCGGTCGTCAGATTTACGCTCTGGGTCTCGAAGCTAACAGACGTGTTTCGCTGTAATAGAGCAATAAATCCGTTTCTTTTTACAACAGAGAGTTTCATTATTCCCGGTGACGGGGAAGCGCGGCGCGTTCGCGAGTGCAGTGAGAGTGCGTGTGCGGCGAATGCGTGTCAGACGTAACAATATATACATAAATAATAAAAGGTAATATATACATAAATTGCTAGTCAATCCTGAACAAAAATATATATACATATATAGATGGATGGATACACATTTATATTTGATCCGTGGAGTCGATGCTGGAGAGACACTCGCGTCGCTTGTTCCACCAGTCGCGCAACTTCATAACATTCTCCATCGCGCAGCACCGTTGATGGCGTCCGCAGCGAAACGCGCAATCGGCGCGAAGAAACTCCAGCCGATCGATGTCGTCGTACTCGGCGTCGATGGTCTCGATCGTCGCGTCGACGTCGCCAAGAATCTCCTCCAGCCACCTTTTCTTCTCGAGACCTTTCACGTATATTCGCGCGCCGGCCATCTTTTCTCTCTCACCCAGGTTGTCGCACACCGCGCGTCGAACAATCGACCTGGCTAGGCGATAGTCCACGTCCCCGTCTTTCCAACTGAGGCCGTGATGGTTCGCCATCAACCAGCTGGCTCTCGCTTTTTCGGCGCTCGTGAGGAGGTCCCACTTCATCGGCGCGCGAAACACGTAATGCGCGAGTTTGCGCGTCTCGTTTCGGAGCACGGCCACCTCCTTCGCGACGAATCTGTCGCTCACCAAGAATCCCTGCATGTCGACGAAGATCGTCGTCGTCGTTGCCGCTGCAGCCATCGAGTCGGTGCGTGTTGGAAAATTGTACTCAAACCGCTCGTTCCTAACGGAATATGAGGAACGATCGAAGGATCCCCGTACTTATATATCTCCCGTTTCCGGGGGAGTGCGGTATCCTACAATCACAATTTCCGCTAGATAATTTTGCGCACCACATTGGTCAGCGGACCGTACTCGATGACGCGATCGTGAACGATGAGACAAAAGGCAGTGGTCTTTGGTGGAACGTTTTCCTTGCATTCGAATTCGATGCGCACGTCCACGGTGGCGCTCTTCACCGTTTCGTTTTGGCGCGAACAGTCGATCACCACGAGCGGATCTACCCGCGCGAATTCGCGCGGGGAAAAGAGCGCATCGTCGCGACTGTCCCCGTAGTACGCTCCTCGAAATTTCGCGTACATCTCGTACAGCACGGCGAACTTGTCGCTTTCGAAATCCGCGTTCACGTCGTCGTAGGGATAGAATTCCGAGTTGAGATACAATTTCACGTTGGCGAGCGCGCAATGGTCGAACCTCGAGGAGTCCTCAGTGAATTCGTTTCGTCGTCCGGTCTGCAGCACAAATATAACGTATCGCGGCTTCTCCAACTGCGGCGCGGCTTTCACGGCCCACGAATGCTTGGTCGTGCTCTGCAGCAGGGGAAATTCGTACAGGTCCCAGGAGCGAAAGCCCACGCTCAGAAATCGTCCGTTCTCCAACGTTCGCAATAGCGACAATTTAGTCACGTCGTTTAATGCCACGTGCGGCATACGCCATTGCACTTTCAGTAGCGTAACTTTAGGATCCTTGGTCGGATCTCTCGGCACGGTTTTTCTCGGATCTACGACGCAGTTTACGTCGTTACGAGCGCGTATCAGGATAAGCTCGTGTCGTGCGTTTATCACCACGCGTTTGTGGTCCTCGCAGAAACCCAAAAGAATATTCAAAAGTACGCAAAAGTTGAATTGACGGGACGCGCTGTTTGGATTCGATTCGTTCGTCGGATAACTCCATCCGGCGTTCTGCAGTCTCCTGGCTCGTTCGACGGTCAGCGACGCGTAGTTCTTTATCGTGCTGGTTATTCCGACGTTTCTACACCGGTCGATCTCCACGCCGTCGAGTTCGTATCGAATCTCGTCGAACATAAACGCGACGTAGTTGTTGACCAATTTCGCATATTGCCTTTGATCATCCCTCGCCCCCGACGTGCCGTCGTCGTCGTAGAGTCGTCCCTCGACGTACAGGAAACTGTCGCACGGCAGCGTATACAGATCCTGCTGCTGTATGTGTATTCGTATCTCGTCGTTGTGCCCGAACGTCGTGTTCACGTATGGGTTATACGTGTGAGTCTCGATTCCGACGATGCGTTCGTCGAACATCGGCTCACCGCCGATACTCAGGATGTCGACCATGGTCTTTCTTTTCGACGTAGAAACGACGCGTTTTTCACGGCGAGACCCAGCAATCGTAGGAACCTGATGTTGGCATTGCTGAGAACGGCTCTCCTTCCTCCTCGACTACCACCACCTCTTCTCTTTCTTACGGTTTCGATTTTGTCGTAGAACGGGCTAGCTCGCTTGTTCGTACAATCCGCGCTCGATCCGTTCAGAACGAGCATCCCTCTCGATCTCTCTTCAGATCGTGGAGATACGCACACACACACACACACACACACACACACACACACACACACACACACACACACACACACTAATTGCGGCGACGACGTATGTGCAGTCTAATCGTTATCTCCTCGCCGCGAAAGTCGATCAATCGATCGTTCTGATCCACGATTCGCACCGTGATATCGGTGACGTTTCGCGCGACGATCAGGAGGTAAATGACCTGCGTCGGAGTCTCCGACAGTTTATATCCCGGTGGAACTTTCGGCGCGAATTCGTGTATCGCGTGCACCGAGCGTCCGTTGCTGTACGCTCCCGTGGTGATGCTGCATTCGATGCGAATTATGTTTACGCTCATGACGTCAACGGGTCCGTCGGAAACGTGCCATTTGTTCGGTTTTAGGATACGATCGCGCGAGAAACCCAAAAGAGAACCGATGTTGTTCGGTTTTGTAAAATTCACTCTGTAGGCGCATTTTATCTCGCTCCTCATGGTATTCTCGTTGGCGCGAAGAGCGAGTAGCGTTCTATCACCGCCGTCATTGTCATCGTTCTTGTCGTAATCCTCGTATATGCCATAACCGTCGTCGTCTTCATCCTCGTCCTCGTATATGCGATAAGCGTCGACGTCGTTGTCGTCGTCGTCCTTCTCCGTTCGTGTGTTTTCTTTTACCCGTTCAGCGCCACCGGTCTGCAGTTTTTCTCTCTTCTCTTTTTCTTTATCTCTCTCGCGGGCGCAACGTTCGCGATGAAGAAGAGCGGCGCGCAGATATCTGCTCACAGCTCGCACCTCGTACGACCCTTCCGGAACGACGATCTTCCGGTCGTCCTCGCCGAAGTAGAATCGATTGTTCGCCGGCGTAACGTTCGGTATCGAGTTGTACGTCTCAAAAGTCGCCAAACCCAGCTCGCCGTCGCTCAGATCCAAAGCGGGAAAGTGACTCGCCGTGAGAACGCTGCTGGTTCCGGTTAACGTGAGCGTCAGCGACATCGCGGAAGAACGTCGATCGTTCACCGCCACTCCCCCAATCGATCTCGTGAAGAAATCGCAGGCACAGCTGTCCGCAGATTCTCTGCTCGAATGTCTGAAACGCGCGACGATTGTACGTCACGATCGCGCTCTCGCCGCCACCGCCGAGATATCGCGCGAGATCCCTCGGCGGACGGAGATTTCCGAACGCGTCGAAGTAGATCGCCGCGTTCCTTTTCTTCGCGTAAGCGACCCAATGCGTGCCCGGACCCGCCGCGTCGTCGAGATTTACGTTGCCGCACTCCGCGTGTCGTACCCTTGTCGGCAGAGCGTCGCGCATGAACACTCCACGGAAGAACGGTATGCGTAGGCGACGCGCCGATCGATCGAGCTGCTCGTTCGTCGTGACGCCGTACGGTGGCAAATACGACGTCGCCGCTAATGTTGCCTTCTTCCGCGAAATTTTTTTTTTCGCCAATTTTCCTCGCGCCACCTCCGCGCTTCTTATACGGCGCGAGGTACAACCCGCGACCTTCCATCGCGCGATTGTGTCGCTGCAGTTCCTCGAGTTCCCGTCGTGCCGCTTTGCCGGCGCTCACCGCTTTGGCCACGCCAGCCGCGCCACCGATCAAGGAACCGAGCGCGCCCAACATCGGTAGAAAAAGCAAGAAGCCGCCGCGTTTCGCCGTCGGAAGTATCCTCCGCCTCTTCTTCCTCGTCTTCGCGTTTTTCCTCGATTCTTTCCTCTTTTTTCCTTTTTTCCGTTCCATACCCATGCCCAGTTTCGTCTTCGCCTTCATAGCCGCCCATACGGCCGCCGCGGCGAGTCTCTCACTGACCGTCGAGTCCTTCGCGGTGACGCGCTCGCGCGCCCTCTCGGCGAGCAGTCGATCGGCGACGTGTCGTTCGGCGAGCTCGCCGCTTCGCGAATACGCTATGTCGTGCTCGCGACACGCCGCGTCCAACGGATTGATGCCTTTTTCGCCGCGCGCTAGTCTCTTCGCTAGACGCGTACCGGGTCCGCAAAACTGATAGCCGGGTATATGCAGCTCGAATGGAAGAGCGTTTATCGCGCGATGGAGTAGACCGGCGCCGCGCATTCGGTCGCGGTTGAGGGAGGATTTTCTTCTTCTTAATTCGAACGGAAACGTTTCGACGACTCACCGTTCAGAGTGAGCGCGCGGTTGCACTCGTAGCAGTCCTTAATGAGCGGTGGTGGACCGTCTATGTGCGTTCGCTGCCACGGACGATTGTAATGTTCCATACACGAGCGATATCTCTGAACTTCGGAATCCGCTTTTATGTGCTCGGGCAAACGGTCCCACAGCAGTTGCACGTATTTTTCAAATTTAGGGTAGACCGGGGCACGTTGTCACACGGGGCACGTTGTCACATCGGCTTTATTTAAAAAACTAATAATCAGAGGACAACACCCGTTATTCCCAAAACGTGTTAGTGTATGCCCATCTTTGGTATGTTTACAGTGTTGAGATTGCTCCAGCTGTGTTGACGTAAAACCAATTTGAAAGTTTTTTGCGACCGTAAGTAAAATTTTATTGTCTAATATTCAACGTACTGGACATGAAGCTTATGTTTTTTCAGAATAGACCTTTATATTATCTTAAAGTATGTACTTTTACCTACCGCGTGCAATACCTAACCTTATGAATATCTCAAACGTGTCGGCCATGAGGCTGTTTGGAGTAAAAAAATGCCCTCGGGGCACGTTGTCACGAATTTTAATGTCATAGGTGCAATTGGGATATAGGTGCGCTCCTACAAACGGAAAACTGCGAGAGCCGCAGTAGTCGATCTAGAAGTAATTCGTCTTGCTGTTAAATGTGTATCAATAAGTTGCGCATTTCGAGTGGAATTCTTATATTTAGATTAAGACAAAAACTTCGTGCTTTTTGTACTTTTTTGAAATAAAATAAATGTTTCTGTGAAGGATTTTACTTTTTTACATTGCAGCGCACTATAATATATTGATATTTACGTTGAATTCAGTTTGGATAACATTTTGCATGCAATCACATTTGATGTGACAACGTGCCCCGTGACCGGGGCACGTTGTCACAAGCGACCTGTCGTTATTTATTGTTATGTAACAACTGTAGAGTAACAATCACACAAAATTCGATACTGTTTAATTGAAGCTGAGGGTTCACTCGAAATTTTGGCATATCAAAGTACTCTCAAATATTGAATGTAAAAAATACAAAAAATATTGAACCAAATGTGTGACAACGTGCCCCGGTCTACCCTACGCAACAGAACGATCTTCGGAACGAATTCCAGCTCCTTGGCGGTCAGATCTAGAATATCGCGCCTGTTCGTCAGTACGATGGGAAACATCTCGATCACCGACGCGCGCGAACGATTCGTTGCTTTTGAGGTCGAATTTCTACGGATACGACGACGCTCTCGCGCTACTTATACCTGCGCGCGAAGCGTTTGCGCACGCGCGACGAAAACGAAACGACGTCTGTGCTGCCCTCTTCGCCCCGGCGCTCGGGCGCGTTCGTCGCGCGCTTGCGGAAAAGACCGAGAGAGAGCGAGAGAGGGCACAATGCGATTCGTGCGACAGTCGGTGACGATAGGAGTCTCGAATGTGGATTGCAAGACGCGGGCAAGGTCGGGCGCGACCGAGAGAGGAAGCGGAGAATCGCGCAGACACGGTCCTCTCTTGCCGAACGTCGTACGTTGCATCATCTGCGGTCCCTCTAACTGCGGTAAGACGAACGTTCTGGTGAGTCTGCTGGAACAACCGCACGGTCTTTGTTTCGAGAACGTATACGTGTACTCGAAATCTCTGCAACAACCGAAGTATCGATATCTCGAACGATTGTTCGAGCCTGTGGAGGAGATCAGCTATCGCGCGTTTTCCGACAATCGCGACGTCGTTCCGCCCGACAAGGCGCTTCCCGAATCGGTCTTCGTTTTTGACGACGTGGCCTGTGACAAGCAGGACAGAATGAGGGAGTACTTTTCTATGGGTCGACATTCGAACATCGATTGCTTCTATCTCTGTCAGACGTACGCCAAGATACCGAAACATCTCGTGCGCGATAACGCAAATCTGTTGATCCTGTTCAGGCAGGACGGCACCAATCTGCGACACGTGTACGACGATCACGTGAACATCGACATGTCGTACGACGAGTTTCGCGCCTTCTGTCGCGAGTGTTGGCGACGCACCTACGGTTTCGCCGTGATAGACAAGGACAGCGCGTTGCGAGGCGGACGGTACAGACGGGGGTTCCACGACTTCGCCGTGCTGTAGAGCCGATCAGTGCGCCTCGCCGAACGACGCGAGTATGAGCGCGATCGCGGGAGAGAGGACCGCGCGAGAGATAGCCAAAACGCGCGCTTCGATTCGCAGGAAGTACGCCGCTCTCAGGGCCGGAAAAATGGAGAGCGAGATCGCTCTGGAAAAGAGGTACGAGCCCATCGTCAAACCTCTGAAACGGCTCGCCGATGACGTGGAACGTAGGGGTAAAGTACCGGGCATGATTGACGACGACGGCGGCAGCTTTACGCTTGCGAGAAAGATGAAAACGACGAAGAGAGCGAAGAAGGATAGCGAAAACGGCGATGACGACGACGACGATGCTGGCGCCAACCTGGAGCGCGATTACGGGGAGGACGACGAC